>VZRF01000003.1:0-26374 GCA_013396875.1 Vireo altiloquus
TGGAGCACAAGTCTGATGATGAGAGGCTGAGGGAGCTTAATCTGGAGAAAAGGAGGCTCAGGGGTGACCTTGTCACTCTCTACAACTACTTGAAAGGAGGTTGTAACCAGGTGGGGGTCGGTCTCTTCTAGGCAACTAGTGACAGGACAAGAGGACATAGTCTCAAGCTGCACCAGGCAAGGTTCAGGTTGGACATGAGGAAGAATTTCTTTATGGAATGGGTTGTTAAGCATTGGAACGGAATGCCCAGGGACGTGGTGGAATCTGGAGGTGTTCAAGAAACAACTGGATGTGGCACTTAATGCCATGGTCTAGTTGACAAGGTGGTGATTGCTCAAAGGTTGGACTCAATGACCTTAGAGGTCTTTTTAAACCTAAATGATTCTGTGATTCTGTATAAGTGAAAGTGAAATTTAGGTTTGAATTTTTAACTGCTTGCAGCTGAAAACAAGTGCTTTAAAGTTAGTCCACAGAAGAAGAAAAATATGACAAATAACTAATCTAAACCAAATTCCATACATATTATTCTGCAATAACATATACTAACCTACTGACAAGAAAAAATCACTTCATCCATGCTGTAAGCAAACTGTGATCAGCAAGAGTGAACTGTGTTTGCTCAGTCTGGAATAGGGAAGGCTTTTGTGGGGGGGACTTAATAGTAGCCTTCCAATACCTCCAAGGAGGTCATCAACAAACTGAGCCAGACTCTTCACAGAGGTCTGTAGTAGGAAGAGGAAAAACAATAGGCAGATACTGGAATAAGAGCTGCTCCAAGTGGATATATAAGAGCAGCTGAGCATCAGAACAGGCTGCTCAGAAATGCTCTGCAGTCTTCAGCCTTGGAGACTTGAAATCAGACTTGATAAATCCATGATCAACCCGGTCTGATTCAAACTGTCCTTCCTTTAAGCAGGAGATTGTACTAGAGATGGTCTCTTCTAACCTGAATTACCCTACAATCCTATGAACAAGCTTCAAGTCTTAGGTCTGCTATAATTCCTCCAACTACCTAGATGAAGCAATAATAAATTAAATGTTGACAGAAGTCACAATACAGTTAGATAGAACCAGGTCTTTGACATAGAAAGAGCCAGGACATATGGGCAAGGATTCAAACATGGTTGTATTTTGTCTGAATAACTTAATTCTTTCAACTGCGTACCACTAACACATATTGAGTAAGATCTGAAATGTGATATATGCCATATGGAAATATGTTAAATTAAAAACAAGACAACAATGGCTAAAGGACTGTACACGACACCAGCCAGTGATGGCAGGATTCTATAAATCAAAGCCTGAAGTACAACCTAGCTATGTTTCTTGCACATCTCATCAGAAGAAGACTGCTCCTTTCAAGTTACTATAGTGGTAAAGTAGGCTTACCATGAACTATCACTGCCATAACATATTTTAATATCAGCCGCACCCCACCCCAAAAATTGACCAATTGGTATAAAACATGACCTAAATTAATCTCTTTAGTCTTCTAAAAGTAAGTGAAATAACTGTATGTTAGACCTTTAAAGTTAGAACTGGTTGTTCTCAGTTCTGTAACCATTTCTTATCACAAAGCATTTCAGAGATTTGCACATCATTTTGCAAGCATGGATAATTAGGTCTCTCTTAGAGGGCTGCAAGCAACACACTTATTACTGTAGAATACTATCAGGTTCTTTATAGTATTAAAAATATAGGAATACTATCTGAACAAGGGCTGGGAAAAAAAAAGTATGATGAATAATGTTACTGTATCACCAACAGAATGAGGTTTTAACATGTTAAAGGAGTAATAAATAATGAAAGCATCTAAAATTAATAAATGCTGTATATAAAAACAAATGTAATACCTGGAATAATAAAGTTTAAACCAACTAATTTGAAATTTCAATTTTAAGCTGAAGAAACAATTTTTTCAACAAAAGTTAAAGGAAAATGATCTTACCTTATCTAGTCTTTTTTGCCAGCTTTCTTCACGTTTTACCATGAGTTCAATACAATGAGAGAGTGTAGCAAGGATTCCAGCAGTAGTTGCCTTGAAAGTTATGGCTTCTCCTTTAAAGTCTATGCCATTAATTCCTTTGGGTGTCACATATGGAAACACTAAAACCAAACATGAATTATTCACTGATAACTGCCTTAAACTCAAACAAGCATTTTACATGTATGCTTTACATTATCACTGTTTGAAGAAAATAGACTGGCTAGAAATTTAATTTAAAAATAAAAATCAAAAGTGCAAATAATTTTCAGCTAGTCNCTATCCATAGGATAAGAAAAAAGATTCAAAAGGAGAAACAGATCCTTGCAGCTTCATCTTGCTATACTGTATTTCAAGCCTGCTTGCAATGCTGTATTACTCTGCACTCTGCAAATCATGTGGGTGGAGGGAGTGGTAATAGTTTGTAACAATAGCAGTTTGACAGCTTGAAATGAGGCCTAATTAACACAGAGCAACCTTAAAACATATCAGACTCAGCATTAAGAAAGGAACAATTTCAAAATGTCATCAAACCCAAAATATAAAATTCAAGGTTGTTTTAAGCACGTAATTATAGATTTTAAAACCTCAAAATAAAAAGGTATAAGATAAAAGCATCAAATGTGCTGAATTTTCCAAGTACTGTGAGTTTTACAGTTCCAAGAACTAATTCATGCTGTCAACCAGGCCATCTGTTGCTAAGGCTATTTAAACAAGTTGTTTAAAATGTGTGACAAAAAAAAGTACCTATTATATGTCAAACTGGTACGTAGGTTGACATAATAACATATCAAGCATTGCACATGAATGTCAAAAAATATTACAAAGTAGAAGTAACACTCAAGTTGAAGCTGACTGAACCCAGCAAGTTAAAGTAACTCCTGCTATGCCAAAGGGCAAGCTCATAACTTATCACTCAGCTGGATATAATTTTTTTCTCCGGTCTGTCAGTTTGTCAATGTACCACTGTTATAATTTAAAAAGTACAGATTAATATTTGAGTAAGTTTATCTGTCTACAAGAGCAAAGCAGAGCTTTCAAGCAGTTCCATTCTGTAATGACAGAGCACAGTGCCTGCACTTTGGAAACAGAAAGCAATTGCCACACGGTCTTCAGTGGTGGTTCAAGTCTCCAGAGGTTTTATATGCCCCCTTTTCAGAAGGAATCAAACTCTTTTTCCAACAAGTGATTACAGATAACACACTACATCAAATACCTCAAGATGTACATATACTATGGTGGAATACAATTTTTTTTTTTCCATGTTAATCAAGAATATTTCCTAAAAGGTAAAGGTGATGGGGGCTGGAGGGAAAAAAAAAGGAAAGCAAGAGGGAAAAAAAAAAACTGTTTCAGAAATTATAATGAGCAGAGCAGGTCTCCCTCCCCAACAGCTGCAAATGGAACACAGAGGGGATTGAGACAGAAAGTGGCCTAAGCTGGCAAGGTGATGTAGCAACTCCATTGAAAATAATTAAAATTAAACAAGAACTTTGCCCATAATACTTTACAACTGAAAAAGATAGTTTTGCACTAATAATTTCTCCTGTTGGTGTAGGCTATGTTCACACGAAGACTTAACAGCACAGCTGTAATGTTTACAGATGTGATTCTTCTCTCTCAATTAAGAAATATGTAGATGTGCTGAAGAAACTGCCACTAGCTGCAACACTACATAAATAATTTCAGAAACCTCTACGGTAGAATTTCAGGGAAATACAGCAACACAGCCTCATTTCCTGGAAAAGAGAGAGCTTTGGTCCCTTTCTAGGTCTCACCCACATGTCATTAACACTTCCATACAGTTTTAGTCATCACATATTCTAAGCCATTCTTTAATGACTAACCTCAGAGTAACTGTGATAGATGCAGAGCTGCAGATTTAAAGTCAGTGCCTAAAGTTTCAGTCATTACAATTATGGGCAAAAAAAACATGTTGCAGAAGGATGTAAAACCTATTTATTTGAAGAAATGGTCACTCAATAGGTTCCTTATGATAGATACAAGCATTTTGATTCATTCCTAGTCACAGGAAATATCTGTCTTTCTGAAACATGATGGGAGATGACCTTAATCAGGAACAACTGAGCTTCAGCACTTTAGAAGTACTTGTGAGGAGATTTTTTGTTTGGAGAGATCAAACATCTTTCTGATTCCTTTTTTACATTTTTTTTTCATGTCAGCTACAGATTGATTACTTGAAAATTAAACCAGGCATCTGGAGATCTATACTGAAAGTAAAGACTAATAGGAAAGTGTTCTTACTTTTGCAACTGCTCTTTGGTTATCAAACTCCATGCCATCATTTGAAAAAAGCAGGATAATTTGTCCTTAACTTCAATTTCAGTATCTTCCAAGCCATTCCTTTTTCATTATCCTATCTACGCTCTATTTCTGATTTGTTTAGTCTTGTGTTTCATACAAGGAGTTTTTCATTCCATACTTTAACCTTCAATAGCTCTTTAGCTTTTGTCTCCTAGACCTGTCTCTTAGGATAGGTGTTTTCCCTTTCTGTTCCTGAGATACTGCTTGTGATACTTTCCTACTCTTTGATCAAATCTGTTTTCCAGTGAAACAGGTAAGTATTCTAAAGACAGTAAGTAGAAAGACATTCTTTCATCTTTTCCATTTTACACTCCCTTAACATATTATATCACTAAACTAATCCTAAGTGAAAAACAAACATTTGTGTCCATGACCCATTTATTGATACCTACTGGTGTTATCTTCTGTGGATAGCAATAGGATCAATATGATTCCTCTAAGAACAACCCCAATTTTTCAGCAATATTTTGGCATATATTCTTCCTCCATTCAAAGCACAAAATCCAGCCTAAATCTCTGCTGCAATTTACATCAAATTACTCCCCTTCAGCCTTTGTACCACTTCCATCTTTATAGTTCCAGTACAAAAGACACCTTCCATATTCAAGGATATTCCTTAAGTAGGTTACACCTGCTCTTCCTATTCTTAGAAAATTTAAATCCAAATATGTTCTCTTTCTGGAGGGGTTGAATGGGAACATTTTGAGATCAAGAGTCTATGTTCCTGAATATAAGATCCTAATGGGAAAATATGCATCAGCCAGACATCATACCTTGGTGTTTTATATAAATTATCACAGTTCCAGTTACCAGATCTTTTAATTGGAAAGTGACCGATATATTTAAACAACTTCACAGTACTCTGTCTAGCTCTTCACCTAAAGATTCTAGAGAACACAGAGAAGAAATAGCCCCCCATCAATATCATCTTCAGAGCAATACACAAATGTCCATACTCATATCAACTTTCTCCTCCCACCCAGAGAACAAATTGCAAAAGACAATGTGACTACAGACCCTTAGGTCAGTCTTAAATCCAATGATCTGAGATTTAGATTGGTACACTAGTAGTTTGAACAGTAGGCCTAAACACTCCTCCACGTCATAAGCTAAATTAAGAGGTTGAACCTATGCGTCACTTCAAGAAGCACTGAGTGGAGAACAGGCAACCACTTGCCAGCTACAGTTAAAAAGATTGTTACAGTCTTTTCAGGACTGGATTTCAAAAACAGAACCTGAAATTTGAGAAACCAAATTTTAACACTGCTCTGAGGCTAAGCTTTAAAAAGGGGTGAAGTTGAAGGTAAATCTTTTATTGCCAGTTAGTCTGAACTTCTTTTCTGCCCAATATGTGAGCATGGCAGTCACAACCTGAGATATCTACTTCCCCCACTGTATCACTTATGATTCCACTTAAGGGCAGAGAGTCTAATTTTTCATTTCTAATCAAGCTTTGCAGCACTCAGCTACTAAATATTTAATCAATTTAGCTGTTAGAAATCAAACTGAGGCACAGAAAAACTGAGATGGGGATAAGTATTTTCATAGAAATAATTGATGGAAAGTAAATTTAATAGAATACAGGAGTCATAACAACTGGAATTAGAAAGGCAATTATTTCCTGTAGTGACCTATAGTGAGTTTTTATAAAGGTATCCATAATACCAAGTATCAATTTCTCAGCATGCAAGTTCCCAAAGGCTTGACGACCAGCTGCATTAAAAATACAGACTTTCCTAATGACATTCCCCATAGCGTATGCATATATATTGCAGATGCACCAGAACAACATAGATATGAAAAAATTTTCTACAGGTAAGTGAAGCTGAAACTCCTACATGATTGTAAAAAAATTAAGTTTGAGAAAGACATCTCTTCCAGAATGAATCACGCAGTAAAATTAAACTCTTACTTAACATTTGTTAAATATGGCTTTTTCAGTTTTCTGCAATCTAACTTAACAGTTCTCAAAAAAAAAAAAATCAGTTTCATACAGACAGTAGGGTTAGTGGAATCATACACTTGCTTACCCTTGCTTCAAAAGTTCAGTTATATGCTACTTAATCTCTGAAATCAGCATTACAATTAATCCTCAGTAGAATAAACTACTTATGTGAGGAATTCTGGAAGTATCCAGAAAAGCTCCTTCCATTTCCTTTCCTCTTGTCTTCCATCACAACAGTTTTGGCCACAGTCTAGAAAAAGCACTTAAATACAACAAGGAAATACACAATATATGGGAACAACAGCCAATTAAAAAGAAAACTGAAGATATAGAAAAGGCTTATTTTGCCCCCTATTTTCCAGGTTCTTCATGAAAGCATTTACATTTTAAAAAACACTTTCGGTGAGTACTTTGGAAGATTCCATCACACTTGAAACTGGAGGTGCAAAGTCCAAGCTTCATGAATCAAGTCTAAGAAATACCTTAGGACTAGCTGAATTGTCAGCAAGTACAAAGTGTAAACACCAAAATATTTCAGTCAGAACACATGAAAAGGTCTAAGAAGAATACAAATACACTTTAAATGCATACACAACTTTCTCCAGGCCAGAACTATCATATTTCTCAAACAGCAAGACTTGCATGGGTTCTTTACATTTGCTGCATGGATACAGTGAGTACAATAACTAGTTAATTAATGGTAAGAATAAAAATCTGAATTCTGCTCATTATAACAGTGAAAAGGATAGCAAAAAAGGCACTAAAACTATGGTGAGAATCAGCAACAGTATTGTCTTAACTATTCCACAGCCATAGTACTTGGGAGAGCCATAGGGGGACATCCCTAAGCAGAAAAGCACTGAACTCCACCAAGTAAATTCCTAAAGCAGATAATACTTGTAACAACCTGTTACAAAATCTCAGTTCCCAATATTTGAATAATTTTGTAGCAACACTGACTTTAGACACAGAATAGGAAATTACAACTTGACAAGCTTGCATTAGTATTTGTGTGAATTAAGAATAACTCAGAGATTCATAAAAAGCTGCTAAAGAATTATAACATGACTAAGAATTTCCCATCACATACACTTAAATAACTACTGTTGCTGCTTAGAAAAGAGCATAAAATACCTGTCTTGTATCAGACTTATCATCATATCATTCACTCTAATTTTCATCAGTGAAAAAATTGAAGCACACTTACATTTTTCCTTACTGCTGTTACTGTTATGTACAAAATCTCCATCAGGACGTACTGTAGGGAAATCATCTTCATCGTCTTCTACCACTAGATTTGAGAGAGAGTATATTATGGGAGTGAGAAAGCTTTTCTAGTCTTTTGGTGCGCAAGAAAGAATTAAGAGCATTTTGAAGGCTAGCCAGCACTTTTTCCTGTAACAACAGTCATGAGCCCTCCCTCCCTTTCGGGTTTCTTTCTGACCCAAGACCACTACCAGTGAAAATGTCAGTTAACAGCAGACTCTAACATTGTTCAGCATTGAAGTTTAGCACTGAATTCTCTGGTAAGAGCAACATATTTTGGTGTTACAAGTGGATAAGTAGGAGTCATGACTCAGTAGCTACCTAATCTTCTACACTGGAAAGTTAAAAAAAAAAAAGTGGAATTGCACTTCTCTGGTGTTTTATTGCTACCAGTGTTTCACACTGCCAGAACAAACACAGGGATGAATATAAATGCCTCAGTAGAGTGCACAGATACTTTGACAAGCTGTGCTCTGATATAAGCAATTAGAGATATATTGACATCCACACCATAGTCTAGTATAGTCTCAAGTGTGCATGCAGTGCTCTATTTCCAGCCAATACATCTCAGAAGCATTACTTAAGGCAGCACTTTGACTTTTTTTAAACAGAGTATTGTTTCTATCAAAGCTAATATCCCATTTGTTTTTCAAAATAATAGGTAAGAGACAGCAATAAACTGAATTCATGAAGGTTAGCAATTGGTATTCTATAACAAAATGCTTTAAAAAAGCATTGCTTTTGTACAGTTGACAGCTACAAGGTAACATCAAGCAGATTTTTAAGCAAATCTGAATTCTAAAGTAAGAATAGTCAACATGTTTATGCATTTATGCAAATGATTGATCCTTTACTAAAGTAAATTTAAGATACATATTTTATTTATTTGACATTAAATTATATTGGAACTGTATCAAGAAGTTTCCTAGGTAAAAAGTTACATTCTATGGAGGGAAGAGTTTTCAGTTACAGTGTTACCTTTATCCCTCTGAAGTTCATCTTTGGAAACTGCATCTGCACAGGCATCAAAGTATTTCTGTAAAGTATCAACTTGTCTACACAAGATGTCTCTAAAGGTTTCCATTTCTGCAAGCTTCTCACGTAAGCTATGGCCTTTCTGAAAGCATAAAGAAAAAAGCCTGGAATGTTTCTACATACTCAACAATAGCTTGATGCATTAAACTAAAATTTAATTTTAAAAACAAATTTCTGCAGCTATGAAGAGAAGTACACTAAAGGCATTTTAAGATATCAGCACTTCAGAAGAAAACATATCCGAGTATTCCTTACTCATTTTGTCACTCGTATCAATGTTTTCTCTTGACTGTATCTGCTACTTCAGAGCACTCCACAAAAGCTTATTAAAAACATGATCTTGCATGCTACCAGCTTTATACGTATTTGCCTGAAAGCAGTCAGCTCTAGTTTAAAATCTTTGCTCCAATCCTTATTCCCGTTTCTTGTGTTCATCTTCTGCTCTCCCAGAAGTACAGCATACCCAGCTCATACATTAAATATTCATATGCATGACACAAGGAAAGCCATAATTTGTCAACCAGTACTATATCATATTTATTAAACTACAGAATTAGTGTTTGTTTTCATTTGGAGCCCAGGATATTCTGGTGAGTAAACTAGAAAAAGTTTACATACTGAACATACTCGCAGGTTTGATTTTCTTGCCACAGAAGATGACACCACAGTTTAAAGGAACGATTGCACAGAAGCACAAGAGAGCTTCTGTATTATCTGTTCACCATCATATGATGGACTACTGTCATTTAAACTAAATATTTTGTATTTTTTCTGTAATTATGTGAATGAGTCTTCACACCTTACTTCTTTTCCAGTTGCACATTATTTATGCACAAATACTAGGAAAACTTTTTGCACCAACCTTGAATGAAGAGGTGGATGTTGCAGAGTATCCACTTGCTCCAGAGACAAGAGACACCATGGAACCATGACGTCGCAAACTTGACTCTGATCCATAGCCAGATTCAGTCTAAAAAGCAAGCCACACAAAAAACTAGATTGCTGAGGCTTCTGATAAAACAGAAATAATGAAGACAAGATTAATGTAATTTTCTCTGACACCCACCCCTTTGTTTTTTGCAGTAGAGGTTTAAATAACTGAAACTGCCTGCACCTAAGATGTTGATGCAGTATCTGTAAAGTAATTATAAACTTATTTTTTATTATCAAATTGATTCGTAAAATAATTTGTTACCTACACTGAATTATGTATCCCCAAAAGGACACAGCAGTATATATTTAATGGTTCAAAAAAGGGACAGTGTTTCATTATTTTGATTTACGTAATTCCTAAAAAGTAACTTTCACACAGCCTATTAAAAAACTTACGTTACTCTACAGTTAATTGGGGGATTAACATGGTTCAGCCTCAAGACAATCAGCTTCAGACAATCCTTCCAATCATACAATAGTACCACTTTCTTTTTAAAAGCAACAAAATAGACATCGAAGAAAAACAGACAATTACTTCTATCAAGATTTTTTCCTGTTTCAGGCTTCTACAGCAAAATTATTTATACTAGACTGAAATTGTTTTTTTACTGAGAACAGAAGTCTACATAAAACAACATAAGACACTAAAAATAAGAGAGAGGATACAATAATAGTAATTAACTAAACAATGAAAAAAGAAAAACATCTTTTGATTAGAATAACATTTAAAAGATCTAAAAATAGAGTTTGACAAATTTCCTCATACTGAGGAATTGCAGGAAAATAAATTTCTCTAAATGTTAATGTAAATGACATGTGCATGGGAGAGGAGATAAAAAATCCTGATAGAGAATGTAAGCAATAAACAGACAGTTCAGAATAATATATGAAATACTGTTAGTAGACAAGTTTGATCAAGTAGACAGAGATAACTGTGAAGAACTTTTGACTGAAATAAATTCTGCAGTAGCACCAAAACTCAAATGGGGCAGGGAGAGAGGAGACAAAACAAACGGTATAGAACAAACAAGACACAATGATGAAATTACAGCTGTCATACATTTTATGGAAAAATTGGAAGCTGTATAGGCTTTAGGAAGGCAGGAGAGTGTGGATAAGTTAAAAAGCAGTGAAAGGTAAAGAGTTGTTTGATTTGTTGGTTAAGAATTTGGACAAAGTGGGACAAAGTATGTATGTCTGAGCTACATAAGTAAGAGTTTGGGAATACAACTGCTTTGTTTCAAAAGCATTTAATAAGCATAAACCTGAAAAGAACATTTTACAAGAGTCACTCAACACTTTGAAACATTTTTCTAAAAAATTTCATTTAAGCACAAATACAAAAAGACTTTACTTTTTAATCAGTACTTCCAATATTTATTTAAGTATATGCTACAAATCTTAAGATGTTCCAATATGCTTCTATGACAGTCAGTATTACAATGAAAATTCATTTTTTTTCTGTAAGTGGTACACACTAGGAAAGATGATAAAATTTCATTTTAATATGGCTTAAAGAGCAGATCAATTTTAAAATGAAGCTGAAATAGCAATTTTATTGAGGTTAGAGTATTTTAACTAAAGATAGCAAGTGTTTTCTGATTTTCTCCTGTAAATAAGAAAGACATACCTAAGCAAGACCTTGCTTTAAGCTTAGGAAGTGAAATGTCTAGATTTCTGTATTTGAGATTTAGTCAAAGCCACACCTCAATAGTCCTATTTTAGAACTTCCAAGAATAGATGAAAACTTAAAAGTAGAAAACCTTATGCCTTATATTCTACATCTGAAATCCTTTTCTTCCAATATTATGCATACAGTCAATGCTCAGCTAATTTAGTTCACAAAATAAAAGCTGAAGGTGAAAGAAAAAGTTCCAATCCTTCTTTCCATATCAATATGTAAGCTTGATTTTTTTAAGATACCTTTTCAGCAGTAAATTTATTTGTCTGTCATTTATGCTTGTGATTAATTCCACTAAACAATTTATCCACGCTACAGAATCATACAAATAACAGCATATACGATTATATGGATACAGCTATCAGCTTGTAAAGTGTACCAATAAAAAGGTGCAACACAGTTAACTATTTGCAATTGAGAAGCAAATTCAGCAAGCATTAAGATCAGACTGAAGAGCATACAACATGAATTGAAAGCATGTGCATTTACAGACCATGTTCACAAAACTGTGTCAGACAATTATGTTCAAACAGCCAAGATTAAAAAAATAAAATTACATTTAGAACACTTATTTTTCACAAGAACCAGAAAATAAGTACTCATTTCTAACTGATGCACAGAAAAGCCATCCCACTTCCAGCAGACACACGCAGGCAGATGAACACAAACAAAGCAAGCATGAATCATGCAAAGCCCCACCATTCTACTACCGCAACATCTAAATGAGAGCAGGTCACTGCCGCATTTATGTCTTGCAAAGCAGATCATCATTAACTATTCACTGCAGAAATAATCAATTACATTGAGAAGAGGAATGTAGACACAAGTTTCTTCTATTTATGCAAATTTATTTTCCCAAGATAAAAATTGGAAAAGAAGGTAGAGTTCATATGATAGAAACCAACAGTCTCTGCTTGAAAACAAAATTACTTGTAGAAGTCGTATCACTTTGTATCATCAAGCACTAATGCTAAACTGCCATGCTTGGTAAAAAGATGCAGTTCTTTGAAATTCCATGCATATATCACAGCTTCAAAGCTACATTAGAACTGGCATTTGATAGCAATTGCAACACCTTCAGCTTTCTTAAGGCAATGCACAAAATCCATCAATCCTTTTGTTAGAAAAGAGGAAAGAGCTCCATGATCCAAAGCTTCACGTGATCCTCTAACTGAAGCAGATGCTAGTATCAGCAACAAGGCAGTACGTCAGAAAAGCTGCTTTCAATAAAAAAAGCTAGTATTTGCAGAATCATACTGCAGATCTCTATTACTGCTCACACTGATCCTTAAGTGGAAAATAATACCCTTGAGCAAAGCACAGACTCACAGCAAAGTTCTCCCACTTAAAAAATCAAATGAAGCAAATTATTCTCACATGTCTTCAAGGAATTATTTTGATTATGTCTCAATTTAGTGCTTGTGAAGCACTTCGATGTAGGTTTGTCCAAGGCAGATATATCCAGTTAGCATTATAAATTATTTATTATTTTACGTAACGCAAGCAGCAGGCGGCTCCTCCCTCTAAGGCATACTGCTCACCCTAGGTGATGGAACAGATATCAGGACACAGTGACTCTAATTGCATTCCATATGGTACTTGTGAAAAATCCCACCAAGAGATCAAGCCACAATATCTTACAAAAAAACCCAGAATATAGAAAAAAGTAATAACACAAAAGATCTGGAAGGTACTATGAAAGGTTTGGTGGAAAATAAGCACACAAGCTCTGTAAAACCACTATGTTCCAAAGACAATTTTTAGACTTGCTGCAAATACTTCAGCAAGATAGGTTAGTTTAGGATGAGCCAAGGCAGGGCTATCCTAGGAAATTATTACAGACAGTAAGAACACAACAGACACTACAGGCAGGACTGAAGCTAAAGATATAATTATCATGTGACTGTGGGTCTGATTTTTCAATTATTCTGAAGCTGCTGACAATGAAAATTTAAGGTTGCAAAATCAAGGTGGTAGTTAGCAAGAAGGCAGAGATAGAAATTCCACAACCCAGGTCAGAGCAGGTGGATGACAATCCCCTGCCCCCAGTCCTCCCAAGCACAGTGCATATGACTACTTAAAAGGAAAGAGCTTCTAGTATGACCCTTCTTGCAACTGCAAAAACAGAGAAAGACGTAGACATAACTTTGCTCCAGCAGTGATACATGTTGCAATTCCATAGTAAATACGCATACTATGTGTGCAGGAGGAAACCCCAGGAATTACAAGTTGAAAAATAAGTATAAAAATAAAACTCTTCGCTGAGCAGAAGTACCAAAACCCAAGCTGACAATAACTGCAACACTTAGAGCACTTTGTAATAAAACTAATGCAGCTTGTACTGCTGGGCCATGAGACTATAAGAAAGACTGGGAGAGGCTACACCTATCCCTCCCATGAATCTGATCTGTATTGTCATACAAGAACTAATAAACTCCATTCTATTAGACACTGGCAGAAAAAGCACTGATGTTTTGGCTTCAGCTCCCAACGCACTGAAGTAAGTATTCTTACTAGTTTTCATGCTTTGAAAGCTAGTGGGAATACTTACAGATTTTAAAGAATGAATTAATTCCATTACATAGTGCCTGATCTTGGTTTAAGGCTAGCCCTCATGCAACTGTGCCTTTAAAAATAGGAACAGTTCTGATCCCAAATGAAAACACTACTCACATTGTTCTTTTTAGCAGTTACACAAATTGCGTAATAGTTATATGAAATATTATTACATCGTCAGGATGTGTAAAAAAGGGAGTGTTGCCAGAGTTAATGCATAAGTGCTAGCTAAGGCAGAAGAGCGAGGAGGCAGTAGGAAAAGCCGCTGCAGGAGCCCAGGAACCGGCTGTGCCACAGAGCATCCACTAGGGGGAGGGAAAGCCTGCGTCTTGATGGCGCTGAGCACGTAGGGATAATCCAGCCCTAAACAGCGGGACAGAGCAAGGAGGACTAAGCCACACACCGTGTTCACAATTAACAGGCATTTAGGCAATCTTACTTATCCTTCAACATGGCAAGGAAGGAATGATTGCTTCTTACTCCAATTGTTGGTTTAGATTTATTTTTTAATCTAAGATAGTTAAGTATTATATTAATATCACCTCTGTAGAACTAGAAAAACACACCCACCATCTGTATTATGGTGAAGAATCTTGCACTAAGACCATAATGAGATTTTGAAAGAGCATGGTTTACTGCAATGGGGAGTTTCACCTTTGTGAAAAGGTACCTGTTGCAAGCCTGAGCCTGTTTTGGATATGGACTTGGGAGGCCTATGCTTTGCTTAATCAGAATACACATTTTCTTAACAAGAAACCCTAGGATTCAAAGCACAGGTGCGGGCAAGGTTTTTACTTGCTCTAAAAGAAATGGAGTATAAAAAGCTTTACAGTAACACAGAACACATCTATCAACAGATAAATATGCTTAGCTTCTTGTTAATAAGAAGAAAAACTGCCAAAGCAAATGCTCCTGCAAAACCCACAAAGTCCCTTGTTCACCTAGTGCAATTAGCAGGTATCTTGTCACTGCTAAATTTGGAAACAGATTGTTTTTTCCTCTCCACTCAACCCTTAAAAATTCATTCAGCCATCAGAATAGAAATATCTATCAAATGGTTGGCATAACCCTGAGTATGTAATATATAGCAAGCTCTGGAGGATAAAAAAAATTGGAATTGTCAAATTCCTTCGTGTATTTGAAAAAGAATTTGAGGAAAACTATCTTACACACTAAAGAAATACATGAGAACACATGCTGTTTAAACTGCAATCTCCTAACAGTAATCTGGGAAAAAGCGGGGGGAAAAGCAGGATTTACTTTTAATAGATTGCTTCTTTTACATCTCACACTCTAATTTTCTTTATATTCAAAATCTAATACCTATTCTTATTTCCTTCTTGCTGTAGCCCTTACCAGCTCTCAACACCTACTTCCCTCAAAAACAATGGTGGCTCGCTGCACCTATTACACACTCGAACAAAAAAGTTATATGAAACAAAGGACTCCAAGACATGCAAATTTTTCTCATGTTCATGATACAGCTTCAGATTCCTGAAGTTGTCCAGGGTTGAAAATTCATAAAAACCAGTCCTTCTAGTAAGTCAAAAACAAAGCCCAGTCTGGTTTAAAAGTTCTTTATTCAACAGCATTCTGCCATCAGTAGAAACTTTACAATGTCTTTCTAACGTTACATCAATTGGACGACATAAAGATTCCATGTGTTAAGCTCAAACTATCTAGGCAATAATTCTGTCCAAAAGTAATTTCACTTTTAAACAAAAGATGAACAAATTGTATATAAAGTATCAGAGCTCTGAAGGCATAATTCTCTAAGGACAAACTCAACCGTTCTGCATGACAGGCAGAAAATAGTCAGAATCATTAAAGTTAGAAAAGACTTCCAAGATCATCAAGTCCAACCTCTGACCTAACACCACCATGCCAATTAGACCCTAACAGTAAGTGCCACATCCAGACTTTTACTGAATGCCTCCAGGGATGGTGGCTCCATTACTTCCCTGGGCAGCCCATTCCAATACCTGACCTCTTTTTCAGTGAAAAAATTCTTCCCTATGTCCAGCCTGCAGAGCCTTCCTACCCTCCAGCAGATCAACACTCCCACCCAACTCGTCACCTGCAAACCGACTGATGGTGTCCTTGATCCCTTGATCCAGATCATCCATAAAGAGATGAAACAGAACTGGTCCCAAAGCTGAGCCCTGCCAGCAGCACTGGTGACCGGCCACCAGCTCGATGTAACTCCATTCACCACCACTGTCTGGTCTCAACTCTGCCAGTTTTTTACTCAGTGAACAGTGCACTTGTCCAAGCCATGGGTTGCCAGTTTCTCCAGGATAATGCTATGAGAACTAGTGTCAAAGGTTTTAGTGAAGTCTAGATAGACAACACCCACAGCCTTTCCCTCATCCACTAAGCAGGTCACCCTGTCACATAAAAGGACATCAGGTTGGTCAGGCAGGACATGCCTTTCACAAACCCCTATCTGTCTGGGCCTGATGCCCTGGCTGTCCTGTATGTGCTGATCATCACACTCAAGATACCCTCTTCTGTAACCTTCCCCAGCGTTCCCACCAAGGTCAGGCTGACAGGTTGTAGCTCCCCAGATCCTCGTTCTGACCCTTTTTGTAGGTGGGCACCACATCTATAAACCTAGAGTAATCTGGGACATCCCATATGATGATAAGTGACACAGAGTGGCTTGGAAAGCTATTTAATCAGCTCCCTCAGTCCCCTTGGGAGAATCCCATTTGGTCTCATAGACTTATGAGTGTCTAAGTGACATGGGAGGCCACATTGTCTTGAGTTACAGGAAGTCTACAATGATCCCCATTCCTGTTTAGCAGGCTTGCCCTGAAAATATTTGGTCTTTCTGTTAAAGACTGAGGNTGATCATCACACTCAAGATACCCTCTTCTGTAACCTTCCCCAGCGTTCCCACCAAGGTCAGGCTGACAGGTTGTAGCTCCCCAGATCCTCGTTCTGACCCTTTTTGTAGGTGGGCACCACATCTATAAACCTAGAGTAATCTGGGACATCCCATATGATGATAAGTGACACAGAGTGGCTTGGAAAGCTATTTAATCAGCTCCCTCAGTCCCCTTGGGAGAATCCCATTTGGTCTCATAGACTTATGAGTGTCTAAGTGACATGGGAGGCCACATTGTCTTGAGTTACAGGAAGTCTACAATGATCCCCATTCCTGTTTAGCAGGCTTGCCCTGAAAATATTTGGTCTTTCTGTTAAAGACTGAGGCAAACAAAGCATTAAGTACCTCAGCCTTTTCCTCATCCTTGGCGACAGTGTTCCCACATATCCAATAGAGAAGGGAGACTTTCTTTGGCCCTTTTTTTGTTGCTAATGTATTTGTAAAAACATCTTATCTTATACAGCAGTGACCAAACTGAGTCCTAGGTAAGCTTTCACCTTTCCAATTTTTTTCTCTATGTGACTTACCAACATCCTTGTACTCTTCCTGAGGTACCTGCCCCAACTTACATAGGAAGCAACATCTGCAAGATCTTAAGTCAAATAAAGCTGGCGAAGGGTCTGGAGCACAAGCCTGATGAGGAGTGGCTGAGGGANCGACAGTGTTCCCACATATCCAATAGAGAAGGGAGACTTTCTTTGGCCCTTTTTTTGTTGCTAATGTATTTGTAAAAACATCTTATCTTATACAGCAGTGACCAAACTGAGTCCTAGGTAAGCTTTCACCTTTCCAATTTTTTTCTCTATGTGACTTACCAACATCCTTGTACTCTTCCTGAGGTACCTGCCCCAACTTACATAGGAAGCAACATCTGCAAGATCTTAAGTCAAATAAAGCTGGCGAAGGGTCTGGAGCACAAGCCTGATGAGGAGTGGCTGAGGGAGTTGGGGTAGCTCAGCCTGGATAAAAGGAGGCTCAGAGGAGACCTTATCACTCTCTATAGCTACCTGAAAGGAAGCTGTAGTGAGATGGGTGTCAGTCTCTTATTCCAAGTAGAAAGTGACAAGACAAGCAGAAATGGCCTCAAGTTGCAGCAAGGGAGGTTTAGTTTAGACACTATGAAACTTTTTTCGTGAAAACGGTTGTAAAGCACTGGAACATACTGCTCAGGAAAGGGGTAAAGTCAACATACCTGAAAGTGTTAAAAAAATGTGTGGATATGGCACTTGAGGACACGGTTTAGTGGTGAACATGGTGGTGGTGCTGGGTTGACAACTGAATGTGGAAATATTAAAGATCTTTTTCAATCTTAGCAATTCTATGAAACACTTGATACACAATGGCTGTAAAGCTACCTGAAAATATTATTTTTTTTACAAAGAACAACACAACATGATTCTATAATTCTCATTTTAATTTGCGGGTTAAGAACAAGTCTAAAATGACATAAAACAAAATGCTGAAGGGATATATTATCTGAATACATCTTATGTTTAGACATAACATCTAGCCCTAGATACAGAAAGGTAAAGATATGCAGATAAAGCAGATCCCACATCAAAAACCTTCATAAACAAACTTAGATTATGCTAAGAGCTTTGTATATTTCATGTAAAAGACACATTTGGACATCTAAAAGGATAAAAATTCAGATAATTTCCAAAACCTTGGTGAATCATCAATTCAAAACATGACAGTATGCCCCCCTGTCACAATGTTTCTCAGTCTCTGTGGCCCGGACTGGGAAAATTAAGCTGTCATACACTCATATTAATTTCGTGTTAGTACCAGTTCATCTGTTTAACCTCCCCAAGTCAGTGTCATGTGTGACCGCTAGAGGGAAACAGCGAAAAGGAAACAGACACGGCTGGAGGTTACTCTTGGTCAAAGACCAACAGTAACCCTTACCCCGTTTCTGCTTCAGTCCCTGGGCATAGAAACCTCCTTTTCGTGGTAGACAATGAAAACCAGAGCAATTTTACCTTTAGCCTTTATAATTACATTTGAGACACATTGCTTAGTGAGGATAAAGTTTTCCACACAGTATGCAAGTAGAAACAGTGACATTTAGTGCTGAATGGATGACAGCAAATTAGAAATTGTAATAGAGATTAAAGAAATTATTCTGAAGTTCTATTCCATTCACACTTCTCAGCCAGTTCAAAACAGTGAACCAACTAAGAACATATTCATTTCCAGTTAGGATTGTCCAAAGACATAGTTCAAATCAATCTGACAAATGTTCTGGCTCAGATTGTTTTAGAACTTCATCTAACAAGTAGTGGGCTCAATATAATAAATTTAAAAAAAATTTAATACTTGACACGGAGAAAATTTGGCATATCTGTCTCAAACACCATGTCCAAGCAGAAGACTTTTCTTTACATTCAGCTGTACTCTCATTAGTCTGCAAACACACAGCTCATCATGAAAAGTAGTTTTATATACCAGCCAGATGAATAGGCACTGGATTTCTTCATATACAGGTTATACATTAAGTAGGTCCTCACCAAACTGGTTTTCCCTGTACGTATGCACACTTCAGGAAGCATCAGAAGAAACAAAGTTTTAGTTAGAGCCTACCAAACCCATTAAAAGTCATGAAGTAGTGATACAGACATATTTCACCTGAAATAAGTTATTTACTCTATTCACAACACTTACGTTTACACAGGCTTACTCAGGAGTTTGTAAAACTGTTTTATGAAACGCAACTTTCAGAAAACTCATCTTTGAAAATTAAAATATTAACTGATATTACATACAATATTAACAAATACATCAGTAAAGATATTAAACCCATTCGCCAATACAAAAACAACCTCCACACTATCACTGTTCATTGATGCAAAAAGAAACAGACTGCTTTTATTTGCTGAAAGCCAACACCCTCTGTGTAATAGGAAAAACAACTTCAAGTACAGCACAGGCCTCTACAATAAGCTGACCTACTCTGCCCTTGAAGGAAAGATCTGGAAACTGTTTGGAAAACAGCTCACAAAAGGTTGCTTCCAGGACATTAGAAGAAAGCAAATCAAAGGATCTAGGCCCTAAAATGATCAGGACTCTGAAGATAAATGTTATCATGAGTTTTACACAGAACTGTAATACTGTTGGTCCTTATTAGGCTGTGCACTAAGCTTTTGGACACCATTGTGGTCATACTTTGCTTTCCAGAGGGGTAAAAAGTATAAACAAGATAAAGGGTGCCAGTGCAGCACTGGTACCAACACAAAAACGTCCCTATGATAAGCATTAGTTAGAGAATAGTATAATAAAACAAGCAGTTTAGTGCCTACTTCAACTCAAGTCTTCTAGAGTAACTCAACTATCTTATTACATGAGAGCATGTTTGTTTTGTACAAGCTGCAGAGCCCTTTCTGTAAGAACTTGTGCCTTAATTGCACACTGTACTATGAAAAGACCAGGTAACTGCAGAAACACATTCAGTATGAACATCATCAATTATTTTGTAGACTCATATTTTCTAAATACTGCTGAAGTCCAATCCCATTGTTGATTATCTCACAGCAGTGTACCCCTGAATAATTCATCGTGAGAAAGGCACACATGTTAAGAGCTGACAAACTGAAACAGTGATGTTATTGCCTGCAGACATACCAGTGTGCATATGGGGGTGTGACATAAGACTTCAGGAGAATGGCCACATTCTGGCTGTTAACTGCTTTGAACTGCAACACACTAAAAGCTGACTTCACCCCATTGTGAAGTGAGGAGAGGGAAACTCCCATCTGATGCTAGGTAAGGTGTTGTTTCCTGACCATTCTGCTTGGCGGTGACAAAATGCATATTCTGTCACCAAATCTTCACAATCTGACAGATCTGCTTACAGTCCAGTTCAGACATTGAAAAAGTAGCAGCCATAAAAATGACAAAAGTGAAGCCATTGTATCTACATCCAAAAGCACTCCAGACTCAAATCTGCCTCACAGTTGAGAACAGTAAAGAAAAATGGCAGATTTACTGCCTTACACAGGGATCTTATATCAAGACACTATAAATCAACAAGGAGGGCAGAGAACCTTTCCAGTCAAGTGTAAAACAAGCTCTTCTCCTAAATGCAGCCTCAGATCCACACATTTCAGACTTTCTTCCCATATGACCAAGTTCAAACCCATAATGGAGCATGTTTTTTACTCCCGGTTCTGTCTACTCAGGTGGATACTCCAAGAGAGACTATGTATGACTACTGTTGGGTGAACACTCTCCATCTGTTGAAGATGTGTCTAGCCAGCCTGATGTCTTTTTCTCAAGAACTAAGACACAAACAAGGCCAGTAACTCTCTTGAAGGTCAATTAGATATATTTGCACAAATGCTAAGTCCTATGTATTGTTTGATTAGATTATGGGAGCTATAGTCTAAGCAGCTATTATCTTTTCACTTTCTTGGCACTTTACAAAATTGGCAGGTTTACCTAACAGATTTCCTCAAACCCACTAAACACAGGAATTATATATTTTCTGCTTAACCTTGCTTAGCATATTTGGGGACACATAGAAATAAGAATGGAAATAAGTAGATGCTGCACTTTTTGAATGGTACAAGAATAAAGCAACACTTGAAGGAGACAGAATTTAACGAGACCCTTTATTTACATCTCGAAGTCTGAGAACCAGCAAATTGAGGCAAAAAAACTTCATCTTGTTAAAAAAGAACTGTTTCAAGACAGAGGAATTCTTTTGCTGAGAAGCAGAAAATATTATAACACAAGGAAAAGTTAACTGCTACATAAGAAATGTGCTTTTACCATAGAATCAAAATCACTAGGATGCAAGATCTCTAGTACCACTTCCTGCTCAGAACATGTCCATTTACACACTCAGGTCTACACCCCACCATTCTTCAGAGAATTACAATATCTATTTTCAAAGCCAAAGCAATTGTTACAAAACATAACTGGAACAAACAGGCAAAGAAAGACTGGGTTGGTCAAAGTGAAACAATCTGCTTTGTTTATAATTAATCAAGTGTGTTGGGCTGGAATGGACAAAGCTTTAGTCCAGCTTTAAACAGTACTAACTGTAACTACTTATTAATAAAGCTGCAATTTAACAGCTGCTGTTCGAACATGGGCCCAAGAATGGCAAAAGGGTGCCAAGACAGACAAAGAACTATTGTTTTCTGTCCTGAAAGGGAAATTTCAATAATTTGGAAGTGACAACATTTAGGTTTGCTGCAGCAAATACGCTTGTGTAGTCAGCTGAAACTGCTGATTCACTGGCATTCCCCAAAAGTCTTCTTTCAGGAAATACACAGTTTTCAGCAATAAGTGCACTTAGCAAATTAGCAACATCAAATGATATGCACTGTCATATATATTAGAGTTCCTGCTCATATCAGTGCTAAAATAATAGAATGTACAAGACATATCCAAGCTTATTTTTCCTCATTGAAATTTAATTAATATTTAATTTCATTTTAAAGAAAGAACCCTCCTGTTATTGATAGTAAAGGATTAATAACTTGAATAATCCATCTAATCTTTCCCTGAAAGTACAGCTTCTTACAACATAGGCAAGTTTCAGTATTAGCACCATACTGTACATCAGGTCATGTAATTCTTATCAGCTGAGCAGCCTCAAGTGTATTTGTTTGCTTAAACAAGCAATTTTACAGTAATACTAAAATCCTCACAAATTATTCCAGATTACCAAGGAAGTAGAAAGATGGACACCTTTCTTGATTTGACCCTCCACTCCCCCAGTTTTCTGATGCCTACGTTCATACCAAGCAGTTTGGGATATTTAAACACTAGTAGTTAAATATTAAACCCCTTCTTCCTCACCTACTATTTAAAATAGGTATGCTCAAGAGCAGGACTTTTGTTCCCTCTGCAGTCAGTCTATACGCAGACGACATTAAAATAACAGCAAATGCATATTTTCATGCTTGATCTGTTTTCAGAGAAAAAAAAAACCATCTTTTTGCTGACCTACAGTGAGAATTATATTGGAAGAATTACTTTAAGAGGTTCCAATAAATGGCAAGGATATGAGATTAAAAGAGCAGGTGCCCCAAGCCACGTTGTGTTTTCAAAAGAATTCCGCCAGCTCCTGAAGTCACGTTAGTTTCTGAAGTTATTCGCTTTTTCAGGAGTTTCACTGGATGGTGGTAGTGTGTGTGCCTCTCAAAAGAGCCAAAAGGTTACCTCTGTTCAGTGTTACTATGTCTCATCGGTACTTGGGCACTCCACCTATGCGGCTGAGCACTCCTCCCCACAGCAAGAGGATTAACTATGATCCGTTAAAATCACCTCACTGAATTTCACTGTAATGAAAGCTCACTGAAGAAAAGCCACCTCCTAAAAAGTTCTTGTAGAAAAGAACTGCCTTTGGTAGATCGAGGCATAAAGAGTATCCAAGATTTTTCTACTAAGCTGTAGAAAGTATTTTTTGAGGTGATGAGTAATAATTCTGAGTAAGCAGCATACAGTATTTAGCAAGTGCCAACTTTTAACTACTCACTACTTTTACACTGCAGCTCTGTACTTTCTGTTCTTGATACCAAGAGCTTACCCTAATTTGAAGGGGCATTTATCACCAAAGCCAAGCTTGACACAGGTCTCTCTTAATGAACAATACTGTTTTCAGGGAGATCTTGTAAAAACATGCTACCACTTGGCCATGGAGAACTCCAACTCCTAGAGGATACTAGGATGCATGTCATTCTGCTGGTGACAAACTTCCACATTTCCCTTGCTTCTATTAAATGGACCTATACACTATCAAAATGATCTACCACAGTTTTTACAAAGTGAATTAGTAACACTTTTGGGTTTTGCTAGTGGAATCTCACTTGTTTATAGCAATAAGATCAGCTATTTACTGTGTAGCCAGCTGCAAGTTGACTCTTCTAGTCATACCTCAAGACTGAGCATTAATAGTCTTGAGACTAGTTTTACTTTAGCCATGTCCATCACTCTTTGTTAAACAGCTCTGCAAAAATGTTGACTGACATACTCTTAACAGCTTAGTGGAGCTGTAGTGTCACGAGCCTATCACATTATTTGATACTGAGATAGCACTTTTCCAAGCGTTTTCCTTCACACAGTATTGCACCCAAACAGCAACGCTCTGCTAATCTGCAATTCGAACTGTAACTTTCAGGCATCCATTAGCTGTTTCAGAACACCCTGGTTCACCAGCCTGGCTACGTAGTGATCAAAAATTTACTTTAATCTTTCCGTGCATTTGAATCTTAAACCAATTAGTATATTTAGCTGATTTAAGGGAAAGATAGGAGTAAGCCATCTCAACTAAGTTCCCTACCTTTGGGGGACACAGGCTTGAGAGAACAGTTCAAGACCTCTGTTAAGACTATAAAGACTACCTGTTAATGCTCTGACTAGATAGAACACTTTTTAATTAGGAAAACAGACATGATCACAGATTTCATGGATACAAAGATTTAAAATTATCTTAAGTGCACATATATGTACAGCTTTAACTTCAGATAAGCAGCTCCCAACAGAGTAACAGGCAAGCTCAGCTGTGAACTGAGATAGGTTAGATCATTTAGAAGTTTTTTCATGTAGACAGTGCCCATACTTTACAAAGTACTAGAAGAAGCACAGCCACTTAAGAAATTGAACCAAACCCACACAGCACAATAATTATGACCCAAAGCAGCTGAGCTGGAAAGACTGAAGTTGACAGAAAAGCAGCATAAACTTAACACTTAGGTACACAGGAGAAAAATGGAGTTCAAAGCTTACTTGGTTATAGGAAATATTGTACAGTACATGTACAGGACAGGTAACTATCTGCAGATAGTTCTAGAAGCTGAATAAGTCAAAAAAACTCATAGTGTAAAATAGTAGCATACAAGATCCACAAAATAATCATACGTTCAACACAACATATACAGGATCCTAGCGGGAATACTGAGTTCTATTTTGGTGCTATACTTCACAGAAAGATGAGGACTGAGTTTGGAAGAGAGACATACAAGATATCAGAAAGCCATAAAAGACCTCCACGCGAACTACAATTGAGGAATGGGAAACTGTTCTAACAGAAAAAGACAAGAAATTTTAAGTGTTTCAAAAATGAACTAAATAATCTCTCTAGATTTACTGTAACACTACTTAATAAAGGAGAACTCATATTTTATGAGGATGGCAAGAAATCTCTTTGACAGCAGAAACCAGCTAAAATGATTCCACAAGCCCTTATTGTTACAACACTTCCCAATCTAATTTATAGTGAAACACAGCACCTAATAAGGATGACTTTAGTTCATATTAGGGGAAGAATTACAATGAACTTTATAATTCTTTCAGAAGGGTACTTCAATTTATTTCTTTGCTGTTATCTATATCACTCAGATGTCACTGAAGAGCAAAAAGACAGTATTCACAATTGAAGAGCAAATGAATTTGAAAAGCTAGACAGGGTGCCCAGACTTGAGACAGCTACACCCTTCTCCGATGTATTTCCCACTCCACCTAAGGTTCTAGCCAAAATCCAAAATAAATAAGCTTAGTACTGCCAAGTTCAGAAGACCATGCTTGAACATACTTTGTTATTTTGTTATCAAGGAGCAGTTTTGCAAACCCTCTAAATTCAGCCTTGCTGGGAGATGTCAAATGTGACAAGAACTTAATATGTAACAAGAACTTAAGTTACATATTTAACATCAACATACAACAGTGACAGAACAGCAACAAAAACACATCTAAGTTCCTGCACAAGCTTGAGCAACAGTTCATGGCTCTTTAGTTTCAAACTAGTACAGGGTGTTTTTGCAACACCTTTTAAGTGTGTGTCTCTGCCACTCAGTGACTTGCCTACACATTTCAGTCTTTTAAACAGGTAAACAGGCCTTTAGAATAGTTTTTTTACAGTTCGATATAGATATCTTAATGTTGTCCTCCAGCCTCCTCTCAGGCAAGCTGCACTACCGCCACAAGCCAGCGCTTCCCAACGCCCCAGTGAGAGTGGGTAACTAGCTTCCGGAGCAAAATGCATCACCACAGAAACAGCAGGAGTGTGTGCTATACAATCCATGTCAGCATCAAACAGAAACATTTAGACTTTGTTGTGTGCTGCAGAGCATCAGACAAAAGAACAAGGAAATCAAAATCATGCTAATAGGAAACAATAAATGACATCAAGATTACTTAAGAAACTTTTTCCAACACTTAGAACATGGATATCAACACAGGCAAAAGGAGGCCTCATCATCACAATCCTACAATCCTCATTATGAACTTGATAAACAAAACCAAAGCTGAACAATATGTATCTAGTCCCATATATACCATGCCTTCCTTCATCTGCACTGTTGCTTCCACTTATGTCAGTCTTACTTGTGAATGAGTACAGGGGTAATTACAGCCAGAGGAACTAGTATTAGTAGGAAATGCCAAAAAATTAAAATACTAGGGAGTCACATTCTCTTTCCTTTTCAGACATCAGCAACAACTGCTGAGGAAGCAAATACTTTAAAAATCACACATTATTGAAACAGCCAAATGACAGGAGAGGAAGTAGATGGAGAAATGGCAACAGGCACTGTTCCTGCTGCTCCCTCCTATATGTTGTATCTTAAGTTACACTACTGGGAAGTTTTTATTTTAAAATAATTAACAAGACTGTAATTATAATTAACAATCACTCATCAACATTAGAATATTTACCATTGCTAGAAATTGACAGTGACTAGTTGTCAACAATATAGTAAGCTGATTAAAAAAAAGATTTATAAAGGCCTTAACTGTTGCAGTGGGGAGCCT
>VZRF01000004.1:0-176206 GCA_013396875.1 Vireo altiloquus
AAAACAAAAAAACAAAAAAGAAACAAACAAACATGCCTCCATCTTTCCCTGTGCCCCATCTCGAGACAAACCTACCTCCAAACCCCTTAACCAGATAACTTGGACTTGGAGAGTAAAATCCAAAGACTTCCTCTTGTAAAAAAAATGGAGAAAGTAAGGTTTAGGCTGAATTTGTCTTGGAGTTAGACCCTTGCAATGATTTTATAGTGAAGAGACGAATGATGCTAAAGACACACTTGAAAACTTAGACTGATTTTTCTCATGAAAAACATGATATCCAGTAAAAACTGCCTTTCCATATGGTTTAGCATGTGGATTCAGTAGAGTATAAAAAAGGAGTAATAAAAGTGAGATATTTGTATATGTGTTTTTGGCTTGTTTTTCAGCTGAACTGGAGTATATTTTTCAGCAGAGTGCAATGCTGTTCTCCAGGTAATATGCATCTACTTCTGCAGTGCCACTCTAATAAGTATGTTTAATAAGAGTTTGTACATTAAAAAAAGGACTTCAGAATTGTAGTCTGGAAAACAAAGAAGCATGCAAGTAATAAATCCAGGTATGAAACCAAGATTTTACATGCCAACATTATATCTGTAAGTTTAAGTCACTATGCGTAAAAGCGTCTTGGGTGTTATTTTAAGCACACACAAAGGCTGTTTCTTTTAGTAATAATGTATGTGGCAAATATTAAGCTTTTTTTTTATATTACCATGGGAACTATTACTGATCCCTATATATATAACAGAATTTATTTTCTAAAAGAGAATTAACAAGTTTAAATGTAATCCCTCTTCTATTATTAGGACCTATTTATATTGGCAAAACCAAATTTATGGCAGAAGAGCAAAGAAAAATATGACTATTAAAAGCATTAAATCTCCATATTGGGAACTCAGACTTGAGTTTTCATTGTGAATCTTGAAAGAAGTCCTAAATACAAGTATTTAAAAATTCAATTTAGATTTATATACCTGCATTCCAACTTACCTTAGCTCAGCTGCAAAATAAAATCATTATTATAGTTTTATTACAGCTAAGCATTTTGGAGTCATTTGTGTGATGTTCTTCTGCAAGTGCACTTAGAAGAGGCTGCAGATAAATTCACTTAATGATGACTGCAGTGCAAAATCAAAAAGTTTTTTGTTTACTTTGCAGAGCATGCTTGCTCCATGCAGCATATAGCCTGAAAATTATGACATGTCAGTATTCTTTGCTTTGCTGTGCTGTTCAATACATTCTTGTAATTTATAGAATGCTGCACTTATCTGTTTGTTTGTTGTTTTTTTTTAATCAGTAGCTTCCCATCACAAGGGAAGATCTATTTAAAATTCAGGTCTTTATTGTGAGAGACCTTGTGGTACCCTTTTTCAAAGCAGTGTCCCTGTAGTGATAATATGATGTTATATTGGGTGACACTAGCAGATTTGGGTCAACCAGTTTTATTTGCTTATAAGAATGTTGTCCAAAATAGAATAAAGTAACTCTGATCATGATCCTTGGGAATATCCACTTTTCACAGGTTAATAAATACTTCAAGAAATCCTGCTTTCATTCCAGTATTTTTATTCTGCCCATGCTTTCCTTTTTCAGTTCTGTTCTCCTGAGAAATAATGTTCCATTTACCTTATTTGGACTTCCAATTGTCATTTTTATTCTTAAAAAATTTTTAAAATGGAAAGGACTCTCATGCTTATTTGTGATAATATGCTGTTCATTGGAGTCAAATTTTGATAGAGAAGGAATAAGAAAAAACGGGGAAAAATTACTCAGGAAATTATTCTGGAGGTGTCATTTGTCTCAATGTTTGGGTACATTTTAGGGAACTTAATTGCAAAAGTAACTGTTCTGATGACATCAGAGGTCACTTGCTGGAGTATAATATTATTATTGTTTTTGGAAAGATGATACTCTTGTTGATGGAAGTGAGAAGGGTTTCCTCCAAAATCAGAAAAGTGTTTACTTTATCTGTTGTGTGTAGGACATGCTTAACGATTAATGACATTTACAAGTGGTGTTTTTAGGAGCTCCAGTTCAATATATGTGACCTAGCAGTTGCATGTGCTAACTTCAGTGTTTAACTTCCATGTCAAGTGCTGCTGACTCTTTATCTTCTGAGTGCATAAGACAACACAGTGGAAGAAATAAAAGCAATGGAAAATCTTTAATGTGCTATAGTTGACAGCAGCATTCCACAAAGAGAGGTGACAAAAACTCCAATGCTCTGAGAGCACAGATAGCTACAGAACAGAAAAATATCCAGAGAATTAAAGACTTGCTATTTGTGTGGTAAAGGGTGGCAAACTGAGCAAAAATGGGTTCAAAGATTTTAGGTGTCTCCAGGTTTGTAGAAACAGAAAATCTGGCTATTGCCATTTGTGGCCCTAGGACCAAGTGGAATGAATATTGTTTTTGCCAGTACTTACTGAGCTTGTGGAAATTTCTACCTCTGTGACTTTTTTGAGTGGGAGTGGGTTGAATTGGTTTGGTTTCTTCTTTCAATATGTCTGCTAACATCCTTTTCTTAACTTCATGAGGTTTATTTTAAACTGGGCTAAAGCACAGTGGATTCTGAGGGTCTCAGACTCTGGCAGCCTGTGTTTACGTTTGCCCCTCACAACTGTGAAAAAAGGTTTGCCTGAGTATTAGTCTCAATGCAGTGGTTTGCTGAAGTCTGTAGTTGAGTTGTGAACTGCCCCATTCCTCTCAGTTATGATACAATTAAATTGTAAGATCTGTGGTGTAGAAGAAGGAGTCACTGTTAGAGAAGCAAGCCTGTCAATTCCGAAGTTTTTTTTTTTCCAGTCTTTGCAATGCACACTATGAACTTTTGCCTTTTAAGATGAGAAAGAGACCCCCAAGAACTGCATTTGCAGCTTTCAGGAACGTTAGGATGCTTGTGATATTTCAGGGGGCCAGAAAGTGTTCCTTGATTTGCTGTGAAGCAATAAACCACTTTGATTTCTGTGCTCTTCCACCACCCCTGCTGAGAGGCTAGGAGTTCAGTGTGCACTGGCTCTACAGCTTCAGTCACATCCTTCCACCCTCCAGAAAGTTTGCTGTACTGAGAAATTTCATCAGAGTTCAGATTTAAAATACATGTTACCAGTTTGTGTCACAGTTCAGAACCTGTTAGTATTCACAGTGGAAATCTATTATATAGCAGCACAGGCTTGATTGCTTTCATGTCTGAGCTCTTAGAAACTAAAATTCTAGGACAGCCCCAAATATCACGTTCTAATGAGATGTTTCCAGTCTAGGAGCATGTAATAGCCTTTTAAAACACACTCTTTAGTATAAAAAATTATCTGCTACTTTTAAACTAATGGCTATGGGTTTAATTCACCTTCTCTATACAGTCTGAGTTTGATTGCAGACAATGAGTCAAATTCTCACATGTTACTAAATCTATGCATTAGAATACTGTAATTGGGTGAACCACAATAATGTGGTTTTCCTTAGTGATGTGCCTTTCTTAGTGATGAAACCAATTGAAAATGTTGAAAAGTAAACAATTTAATTAAAAAAATCATTAGGAAAAAATGCAATGCCTCAATATCTGATTTGAATAGTACTTGCAAAATTTATTCCTGAAGCAGTGATATTTCATCCAGTGTTTGGTTTATTTTAGAGACATAAATTTAACTGGAATGGAACAGTATTTTGTTCTGTTTGATATAGCTATGAATGTTTTTGCAGTATCAGCCATCTCATTCTAGAGAGAATGTTTGTTATGTTTCTTAAAAGATGAAGAAATTGATGTTGAGAAGGGGGCACCTGTTGGACATTTCTATAAAATACTGATGCCCAGCGAAACTTTATAGTACTTACATATTCTGTGACTTCTGACACAAGCACTATGACAAACATCTAGCCCCTGTAATTTATTTCTGATAATCATCAGTATGCTAGGAAAAATGTTTGCATTTTTTTCAAAGTTTTTCAGCTGTGCTGCCTGTTAGATAATTATGCTTATGAGTATTTTCATCAAATCATAATTTTTGATCGTGAGGGAAGTGATCCACCAGTGTATTTCTCTAAACCTTTTCCAGATGCAATGTGCTCAATATTCAAACAGTGTAATTGCATCTGTAAGTGCAGAAATCAAAATAGAGAACATAAGATATGATTGGCCAGAACATTTATCAGGAATCACAAGTGTATGGAGGGAAGGAAACACATTAATGCATTAAACTCCAGATTGCTCATGTAGAAGGTAGGGTAGATGTACTGTTCCAACGGCACCTGACTGAGGTTAAAGGGATTATTTAATCTAAAAGTGGTGTTGGCATTTCTGCATGTGTAGCTACACTCCAACCTGCATCTCTGTTTTTAAAAATGCTACTAAATGAATGAACTAACCCAGGTAATACTGAGGAATTAGTGGCTGCATATTAGTTTAGATGGAAAGGCTGGAGGGGAGAGCTGAAAGCGGGAACTGAATGAAAGGTCTTATTTATCTAACTCAGCTTCAACATTTCATCATTCTCATGGCCTATTCACAACAACAATATTACTGCAATAGTTAGGCAGCTCAAATTTAGTCATGTGAAAGAAGACCATATACAGGCAGGATCAAAGTTATTGGCTGTCATATTACTTCTTAAAGTCAATCCTTTTAATTATGACTTTCAGTTAAGAAGAAATGTATAGAACTCCAGTGTTTCAGCAACACATTTCTAGTTCCTGCTTGCTTATGCTTACAGTACATTTCTTTAAGGTTGTTGAATTTGTGAATTGTGTTCATAAGAGTTTATATGCTGTTTTGACTGAGAGGAAATGTTCTTTTTTAAAACTATGGCCCATTATTGAACAAGTTTGCATCTTTTACATTTAGACTATGGATGTTAAGCTGACAACCCCCAATTTTTTACATTGTGCCTTAGCAAACAAATAATGGTATGAAGTTTTAAGGATTAAATTTATTTTGTTTACAGGATGTATGGGAATACACTAAATATCTTAAAGCTGAATTAAAGTGCTTATTTTTGTAGACAGGCAAATCCTGGTTTCAATGATACTAGTGTATGTAAGATGGACAGCAGTTTCCTTTGGAAATAGGTCTTTCAATGTTGTTTCTCCTGTCCAGTTTTGTTCTTCAGAAGCTGCGCTGTTCTTAACTGCGAAGGTGTAAGGTGTTTTCATCTGTCTCAGCAATCACAACTCTTGTTAATCAACAGTCTTGTAAAGACTACTTTTTATTTAAAAATAAAAAAGCCTGAAATGACATAGAAAGTGAAGTTTCTTCCAACTATGACATGAAAGAAGAAAAAAAATCTTTAAATATTTTTAGTGCTTATGAACTGCAGGGGGAAAGGGTGGTACACAGGCAGTGCACTGAAGGAGAGTTTGGGAATTCTACTAATAAAGCATGGAGACAAAACTAAAAATCTTATGTTTTTATTTCCCATTAATATGATAATAAATCAGTGTGGTGTTGTAGGAAAAGAAAGGAATGGAAAGAAATTCTAGAACACAAATTTGGGTTGATAATCTGCATAAGTCTTTATATTAGAAGTTAATAATTACTCAAGAGAAGGAAAGGGAATCCATGTTTTTCTCTCAAGTTTTTTTATGCTTTTCTTAATTACGGTGCTTTTGAATTTACTTAATTCTGAGGGTGCATATGCTATGCAAGAGTGACTCACTAATTTTGAGTTGTTGTTGTGCAAAACATTAGGGCTTTTAAATTGCAGATGAAACTTGTGTAATTTTTTTTTAAAGTGGACAATTCAGCATTTTGGAATTAATCCTTTATTATCTTTACACGTGTGAATGTCCTTGTTGTCTTCAAGCCCCACATGACAGAAATCACAGATTTAGTCAAGGCCTCTGTGTCCTTGCCAAATGAAATCTCAGGCTATTTCTGTAGCTTAAAAAATATTTTAAAAAATATTCCAATATGGTTTTTGTAACTTTCTGTCCTGAGGTGACAGATAATTTTTATGTTTACTGAAAAACAAATAATTTGTAAATTGCCCTCTAAGGAAATCTCTTTTTCTATATTAGGCTTTTGCTCATCTCATTCTTCCTTTTATTTCTGATAGCTAAAATGAACATCTGTACTCCCGTTTAGAGCCAATTTTTAAAAACATTCCTAGGCTGTTGAGCTGTAGGGTATCCTGAACTCAATAGGTGACTTACACCTTTGACAGCCTACAGCAGGACTATAGGAATTGGCACTATTTAAAAAAACCTGAAACCACTCTCCTCATTCCTTTTTTCTGTCCACTCTGAGTCCAGACATATGTTCTTGAAAATCAAATCAATTAAAATAAAACTATAATCAACAAAATTATGTAGAAATTTGTAACTTTACGTGACTGTGCATTGGAATTAGTCTCTTATAATAAGGGTTAAAGAACTTAGGGGGGAAGAGGAGAAACAAGGAGATACATTTACTTAATTTTGTCTATAATCCCTAAACAGTCCACACTACCTGTATGGATTGTCATTCGCCAGCCAGATGTAAAAGCAGCTCTGTCCTTCCTCATCTGCATACAGGCTAAGTGGCAAGTCTTGTTTGTTATTACAAAGGGATTTATTTCAATGAAGAAATGAAGCAGGGGTTTGGCAGATAAGGGCACTTAAGCCCTTGGAGCATTACAGCAAGCTTGTAGAATATGGGCATTGAGCATGATAAGCTTTGCTTTCTTTGTTGCCGATAGAGCCTTGCTGAGAAAATACGATGTGGCCTGGCCTGCGGGCTCCTTTCATGCTTCTCTAGAAGCATCAATCCTTGCAGAAAGCCTGGTCTGCAGGTGTATTACTGAGATTTCTTTCTGCTTACCTTTGAAAATGAGGACATGCTGCTTCCAGTGACATAACCCATGGCATATGTTTTGCATTCACGCATATACATTCAAGCACTTGGCCTTTTTTTTATGTTGCATCTTGTTTTGGGACTTGCAGGAGATTTCTTCATTGCAAAGCTCTCTGTGTGGTAGGCAAATTTAAGTGACTGATAAAAACATCTGGTGGCTTGATTCTTATGAAAAAGGGAAATTCATGCAACTGTCTTTTGACTTTTCATAGTATCTCAGAAACATCGTAGCTGATATTAGTCACTTTGTCTGCCATGTCAAAATCAGACATGCTACAATTGACCTGTGCAATGAACCTTTACTGTCACTCATGTGGTTGTGGTAGGATGAGCGTATTTCTAAAAATCTAAATTTCAAGCTCCAAGAAAAATTTAAAATACAAAGCCTCTTCTCCTTGCACCTCCCCCAACTAGAAAGTAACTTTTTTTTCTGATTGTAGAATGGAAAAAAACCCCAATATTGCATTTATGTAGGGGCAACTGGATCTAGTGTTTTGTTTTTGAAAAATAGCTGAATATTCTGAGGGGATGTGCTTGGGTAATGGGAGTATGGAAGGTAATATTAAGCATGTTGGTACATAAGTTAGCCCAAGCGACTAAAAAATCGGAAGGACTGGCACATGTTTTACAAAAAGATATTCAATAGAAGTGCGTTGTGCAAGCTTAGGGTTGTTACAAAGTTAATTTAGACGTTTAACACATTCCCCATAATTATATGTGTATATGTAATGTTGTGTTAAGAGTACTTGTTCAGTTTGAAAATTACGATTGCTACAGTCAGTTGCTGTTATTTTTAGGTTTCAGACCAACGTTTGTTAAGTGATCTGAGCAAATTTCTATAACTGATTGTGTGTCTGCAGTCTTTCTTTTTCAAAATAGCACTTGGAAATCATCTTCATAGATGATATATTTGTATTCTACTTCAGCCAGTCCACCTGCTTTAAATAGTCAATTAAAAGAGTCAGTTGGTAATGTCAGAATAATAAGAGACATTAATATATATTTCAGTTCTCATCATTTGTCCTTTAATATATTTAATTTTAAATGCTTCAGTATACGTATATTCTATAAATATTTTTGCCATGTCTCTCAGCCACACTGCTGCCAGAATTAAATAATGTGGCTATTGAGAAGCTTCAGATATTGGACAAAGTCAGGTATTTTTTAGTCACATGGAAAAAATTTTACGTAATTTTAGAGGTTTTCTTTTTTTCTCATGAACTTACTGTAACTGGATTTGTGATAACTGAAATAAATAATAATAAAAAATCTCTATTATCTTTTAATTCCCCAGGGATTAGAAAGTGATGTTTTTGCTGCACCGTGGAAATTTCTAGCTGCAAAGGGTTACAAGAAATCAGACTTTAAATGTGTTACTTTTGTATGACAAAGTTAAGCTTGGTTCAACACTAAAGTAATGTGGAATGGATTTTTCTTCATATTTGGAAATAAAGACAAATTTCTCTGGTGGTTTGAAGCTACTCAAAGACTTGAAATGTAGGGAAAGGGCTGGAATTAATGGACAGGCCAGAAATGAAGTACTCAGAAATGAATGGTGAATCCAATTAATTGCACCAATGTGATCACCATGTGTGTAAATAAGCAGCCAAGACTTGGAGAATAACAGAAGTATAGTGGAAATAAAAAAATAACTAGCAGATGCAGAATTGATGAAAGTTTTGTGGGATTTTTTTAATGACTTTGCCTCAAAGTAGTTTTGTCATTTGTTGCTGCAGTATGGGAAGGATTTCTTTTTTATCTCCGTTCTTCTTCTGTGCTCCCTCTAGGTAAGTTTTCCTTATAAACTACAATTTTTAAACCAGCTTACCAGCTAAATACAATGTGTGCTATGGCCTACGGTGTGGGCCAGAGACTTGGGAGGAGGGGAAACCAAGGTCTTACCCAGAAACTTTTAATTAAACTTAACATTATGATTGCCTGTATAACTGTCCTACTTTAGCTCATGATTACTCATACTATAGAGCTGGAATAAAAGTGAACTTTTAGGAGAAGTACCATGAACCCCACCCATCGTTTATCACTGTCAAACTAGATTGGCTGAAGTCAGGTTGAAAAAAGTGCTTTAAACCACTTAAAAATTAACAAGAGTCAGGTGGTATCCTTGGCAGGCATGCTCCTGGTAGCACAGTGGGGCAGGTCTGTAGCAGTCACAGTGGTGTGGGGCACACAGAGGAAAGGCCTTTGTACCTTCTTGAGGGAAGGTCTTGTGATTTGAGCCATTATCTTGAACCTGGTAATCAGGGCTGGTAATACCTCATGTGGTCTGTGTCTGTGAAAGCTCTCTGTAACAGTGCGTATCACAAACTGAAGAACAATCTCTTGGTTTATTCCATTTATAGTAGTTAGTGACAAGCCAGCTGTGGAATTTGCAAGCTATATCAACTAGCCCATACAGAGTGGGATAACCCAGAGTACATTCCAAGAGAGCAGCTATTGTTTTAATACAGTGACACTGTGATTTATGAAACATCTGACAAACACGCCACTGAAGAAGTCTGTTCTTTGTATCTGTCTTTTGTGCTTACTTATGTTGTCCTGGTGACATCCTGTCCCTCTACCTCCTGAAATACTTCTGTGCCATGTTGGAAATGAATGGAAGTTACCTCTTTCTTTCTAAGAAGGAAAAAACAAGTTGTGAATGAGAAATAGGGAGAGACTGGGTAAGTGAGTCACTGCGCTTTCTCACAATTGCATTCATTTTATCACACCTTACAAAAGCTGAGCAGTACTTAAAAGTTCAAAGGGGAAAACCAGTCCTTACTCTGGTATCATTTCGTTTCACTTCCAGAGCTGCTATAATACTAGAATGCTTCTCAGGCATGGCTTTTTTCTGTTTGTTTTTGCTTTCAAAGAAAATATCCAAATGGTTCTGTTTAAGCAAGATGCTGTTTTTCTTTAACCCCAAGCATTTTTAGCAAGTCTGTGAAATAACTCTGGCACTTACTTAAGATCTTAATTTCACTTTTAAGAGGAACACTCATATTTTATTCTTTTTTTTTTCATGTTACATGCTTTTCCAGGAATGCCTGTGGTTTGCCAAAAAATGATTACCTGGCCAAATTTTCTGACAATATCTTTTTATTAAAAAAGTATATAAAAAAACACTGACTTTGCTGTCTCTGGCATGAATTTTCTCATAGTATCAAACTTTTCTTCTGTGGAAATTTGTTGCTGCAGTTTTCTCTGCTTTGTTTCTGTATCAGACCTGAACTGCACACAAGTCTTTCTAAACAGTGGGTGAAATGAAATAGACGAAGCCCTACCCACACAGTCCAGCCACACAACAGTAGTGCTCCCATTGTCTCCAGCACTGAACCATGCCCCAGATCCTTTCTGGGCTGAAAAGGCCCCCTGTTGGTGAATGAGAAAAAAATGAGATAGTTCTTTGGAAGACAACTGTGCCAAGGCTCTGTGATTTTAGTTGTTTGTTTCTTTCCTCAATTTGTTGCAAAAGCACTTGAAACTTGAATGAAAAAAAGAAATAAACAGGAGCTCTTTGTGCAGTAATGGTATGTATATGCAATATGTAAATGGTGATGCTGCTTTCTCTGTAAAATACTCTTGACTTGTGTTAGTGAAAGTGTTAAGATCAAAGTATTAATTCTATTACAAGTCTTGTGCCTAAGGTGACTTCAGTAAAACAGAATAACACTGATTCTTTTTTCCTTGCAAGCTACCATTGCTGAAACTTTAATCACACTTATATTATTATTCTTGTAGCCTTTGTAGACACTCAGTAAGGCTTGAAAAGCATAGTCAATATTATTGGTCAATAGTTCTGTTTGTTGAAGGTATATGTTTAAACACTGAATAGTGCTGTTTTTTCTTTGCTAAACAGACACAGCTGCCTTTAAAATGCTAGCTGAATTTCGATGCAACTTGAGGTGTGACTTAATGAGTTACATCATGCCTTCAAAACTGCAAGGAAAAGTTAAAACAGCTGCAGAAGTAGACAGGCACATACACTGGAGGCCAAATCCATGGAGTCGTATTACAAACCATTGTTTAAAGCATGCCTGTGGAAGCAGTTTGGTGTCTTTAATTGTACATAGAACTAACCCACTGACTCCACAAGACACGGTTTAGAAAGATCTAAAAAAAGGGAGAATCATCTGCTTCCCCAGTAGTGTTTCTCCTCCTTCTCGCTGCCCAAGTGGGACTAGGGAGTGAATGGTGAGCCACTGAGAGCTGCTGGTCTTCCAGCAATGCTCCGGGCCGTGTTTCTGTGAAGCTGCAGTGAGCGCACAGGGTAGGATCTGCTTGGAAGGAACCTTGTCTGGCTTGAGGCTATAGTTTCCTGTGTACCCTTATTCAATTTGCTTTTCTCAACAACTTCATTGCTCTGGTAACGTGTACAGCAAATTCACATGTGGGAACCCAGGCATGTGTGTGCAGCAGTAAGGTGCATGCTAAGAACTGGCAACAAAGCTAGCTTTATGAAAGTGCCTTGGAAGTGGGGGGAGATGTTTATTTGCATGATATATCTTACCCTTCTGCTTTCTAACTGGTACTAATTGATAGAGAATGTAATTGGCAGTCTTTCAGCCGCCCTAAGTTCATGAGGGTTTGCTTGTTACATTGTTCAGCCTACTAGTTGCCCGTCTCTTATTAGGCATGGTCAGTACTCAGAGTTTGCCTTTCGAGTGATGTGTATGCATTAGCAGCTCTCCTACAGGCACCAAAGGCTTGTCAATCACTGTGACCTCCACAGCCCTCTAACAAGCCCAGCAAACAAGGCATTGAGGTCTGCAGTGGGGTTTTTTTTCACTTATTTTTCAGTTAGGCTTTCTGGAATGAGTTCTCTAATTATTTGGAAGTGTATGCAAACACTGAAGGAGAATTAGGAGCATCAAGTGAGGCCTCTACTTTTATTAGAAGACTCTTGCTTTTCTAAATAGATGTCAAACATATTCTTTACTCTTTAGACAGTTAACCTTTCAAATTCCACTCTGAGATATGCTAATTTGCTATTTGCAGCATTCTTAAGTAGAGGGAAAATGTCATTTGCAGTGCCCTCATTAAAAATTCCTTTATCCAGATTGTAAAATTTTTTTGCATTCTTGTTAGTTACTTTTTTTTTATTATATAAAACCACCCATCTAGACCCCTACTCCCAAAAAAACCCAAACAAAAAGCACCCACAAAAAACTCTTTAAGAGAAATACAGCCACAGATGAGTCTTTCCCAGGCTTAAATTCAGCATGAAGTGTCCCTTGGCTTCATTTACTAAGATGTATGACACAGAAGTCCCCCACTGTCTCCAGTCTTCCTTCAACCCTTACTCCGCTCTTGAACTTAAAAAGCCTTTTCCCACAGCTCTGTTACTGCTATTAAATAAATCTCTTTTATGCAAGACAGGATGTTATAAGGGAAGTGGGAGGCACAACAGGGCAAGGTTTGTGTGAAGAAATGTTGCCTCTGTTTCCAAAGTGAACTTCCCTCTTTTACCTCTTTGGTTAGTCTCTGGGATGCAGTAAGATGTTTGAGCCAATGCTGGCTGCAGAAAAGGAGAGACCCTTGTCCACTTGGATTGGTCTGCTCAGACATACTGCACTAGTAGTATGAGCTAGTGCAGGTTTCTCTGTGTGGTACTTTGTCACCAGTAGCAGTGGTGTCATTTGTTACTGCAGTATGTTATCAGCGCTGGATTTCTTACATGAGGAAATCTGTGCTGCCTTGGCTTCTCTTTAGCTGATTTGAGAAAGAAAGGTGAAAGGAGAGTGAAAATGTACTCTGTGGTCAAAATTGGACAAATATCAAATTAGTTAGTGTTTGGCTGCCTCGACCACACATATTTTTGCATGTGTGTTCAAGTTTACACCTGCTATAAGAAGAGGGGAGCTGTTTGAAGAACCTGCTATGTGCTTTGAGGGTGCTGTAGTAACAAGTTGTGGTCAGGCTGACAGTGGGGAGAAGACTTGCACCAAGCTGGGGAGATGGACTCTTCGAAGCATACTATTGTTTGTGGAGGAGATGTGCTTGTACAATAACAGTAGCCTTTGCTGCTTCTTACAGTTTATCAATTGAGACATATATGCAGCAGGATTTGTTAATTTTTTATGCCCTGTCCCTGACATTTTCTGTAAAAAGACTCATGTACAGAGCAGCTGTGAGCTATTTCAAGTTGTTCAATGCCCAGGATTTTATCTCAAGGGAGAAAATTTTATCAGCTACCCAAACTAGGTAATTTGAATAACTTTTGCTTTCAGTCCCCTCCCACAGCATAATGATTTTACCCCTAGTACTTCCTTCAATTGTTTTTGGTTTTGTTTTTTTTTTTTTTTAATAGTAAGTAATGTACAAATTTTTCTACCTGCTTCAGTTGGAAAGCTAAGCCAGATTTGTGTTTTTAAAGCACTTGTTTGTGGGATTGCTTTCAATTTTTCAGAACAGTTTCTTTATGGCCTTTATAAAAAATACATATTTTTAACACTTATTTGTGAATTTTGTGATTTTCCTAACTGAGGTAATTTTTTTCATTTAAAATAAGTAATTAAGAACGGCAAGAGCAGCCATATGAGGGGAAAAGAAACAAAAAGTCAAAATTTTAAGCCAGTGTACTTAAAAAAAAAGAGTTCTCAACATTAAAAGGCAATCAGTCACTTGGGATACATCAGGTTCAATAAACAGGTTTGAAGAATTTTTAGGAATTTTTATTTAATTTCTTAGAGCAAGGACTTTGTTTTCCTGGCAAGGTAAGAGAATAATTTGTGTTATTTCTCTAAGCACTGAAGGCACTCATGTTCTTGGGTAGATTAATTTAGATCTTCACATGTGAATGGGCATTCCTCAGTACTTTTACTTTGTACACAGCTAAATGAAAAATTAAAGCTTTGTAAATTAATTCAGTTTGTGGTAATGGTATGCGCTTCCCTCTGCTTACCCTGGGAATACCAAGGATAAAAGAGGGAGGAGAAATAATTATGGGCAAAACAGTAACCTTTTCTTCTTCTTCCAGACGTTCTCATAGTCAAAGAAAAACACACAAATTACTCCTTGCCTATCACGTACATGGACATTTTGTTAAGATGGATCTTTGTGGATTCCTAGGAGAGGACTCCAACTTGTATTTAGTCTAAAGCACTCAGCGGCGGGGGGCTGGGGAGGGGCATGCCAGAAGCCCTGTGCAATGGTCCTCCTTTGTTTAGGTCTGGAATTCTGGCTCTGTTAAGGTCTCGACAGGGGGATGTTTTCAAACAGTTTCAGAAAAAGCTGAAAGATTATTATTTTCTTTAATGATGTGGCAAAACACACATCTTAAACTAGGAAATTAGGAACAGAGCATCCAATGAATGTGATTGTGACAGAAAAAACCTTATTTTTTTCTTTTTTTTTTGTTTTGTTGGTTGGTTTGATCCATGCAACGTGAGATGTGTTATTTTCTTTCCTCCCTCCTTGGTACTGGCAGTTGTTTTTTATGTTTGCTGCAGATGTTCAGGAAACTAATTCCAAAGCCTGCACCTGTGTGACACTGACCTAGGTGTACCTTGCCACATCCTGCTTTTATTCTGCTGCACAGATCAGTTTGCAGTTTATTCTTCATCCCTCTCTCCTTTGTGCACAAAACCATCCATCAGCCCCTTCTGCCTCCCCACACGTCGTCCTGGGAGGGGGAGGGAGAGCTCGTCTCTATGTTTCAAGGCTGCCTTGGCAGGGGAACAGAGGCCAAATTTCTGTCAGGTCAAGGTGCCCATCTATTAAGACAGTGTTCACATTTTCATTATGAGACCCTATTTGAGGGATTTATAACTTGGCTGCACAGACTTGCTGCAAGCTGAACTTGTCATACTTAATTTCGTTTGGGGTGGTAGTTACTGTTCTCTCCCACATTATCAGCCGAACCTCGTGCGTAGGCTCTGCTTCCACCCCACACACCCCACCAGGAGATGGAGACGGTGGCTTTGGAAAGAGCATTTTTGTTTTTGCTGTGTTTTTGTTTTTAGGCATCCGGGGAGGTCTCAGATGTGCTAATGCCTTCAGCTAAGATTGTGTTTTGGCAGGCTCTCACAAGCTTTCTAAAGCCTGAAGTCAGGCTTCTGCTGCCAGCTTCCTTCTTCTGTTTTTATATTGCTTATAACCTGGGCCTAAATTACCCTTATTTTACATTGACGTCAGGATAATAAAGAACAAGAAGTAAAGCCTATGCTTAATGCTTGCCGTCGGTGTGCCGGAGCAGGCCGGCCGTGGAGCAGGGCGCTCGCTGCCGGGGCCTGCAGAGCCTCCTCGGGAAGGAAGAGCTCTCTCAGGGCAGGGCCCCCGGGGGCACATCTGCCCCACACAGGGACAGAGGTGTCTTCCAGGCCCTGCAGAGACGCTTCGCAAGCTGCATTTTGATACAGAGCAGCCTGGGTTTGTGCCACGCAAAAGAACGTGTGCCAGCCTTGAAAGGCATGGTGGGAGAGGGGAGTAGGAGCTCTGTTCTGCTCCGGCTCCTTTGGGTTCTGTCACCTGTGAGAGTTCAGGGAATGCAAGTAAGGAGAGACTGACATTGCTAAGAAATGCTTCCTACAACTAAGGAAACAAAAGTAGATTGGTGTCTCATTAGGCAATTCCTTGTCTTCCTAAATGCCTGCTATCTCACGGACTTGAGAAGGGACAAAGGGAAATCTCTGCACTCTTAGCACGGGAATGGCCTTTTGAACTTCCCAGAGGTTGCAGTGTATTGCTGGCAGACCCACCTACCAGGAACTTAGTACAAGGCTGGTGATACATTTTTTACTTCAAATTGGAAGGTTTTCTATTATCAGCTGCTCAGTGGAGCACCTCAGGTTAAGCAGTATCCTTATCCAAGGCTACGAAGCCAAGCCATACTTCCCAGAGAAAAAGCCAGTTTGTTTACTTTCTCAGTTTAATTACTTTCTCAAATCGAAGGCTTTTCAATATGTCACTTTGTGCAATTTTCCTGGCTTCTGTATATTGGCATACTCTTTAGTCAAAGAGTGAAAACTATTTTTAACAGGTACATAGGCTTGCTAACCTTACAGATTTACAAAGTTGAAAGTGGGGAATTATTCAATGCCAAATTTAGTAAATACCACAAAGCATACTTCAATTTCCTTTTTTGACTTGGGAACAGAAAAATGGCACATGTTATGGAAAAATCCGCCTAAGAGTCACTTATGAAATAGCGTTATCATCTAGATTTTGTAATCGGGAAGATGAATGTTAGGTTTTGCATTGACAAATTACACTTTCCCTAGGTGGATTTAATACATGATCTGCAATTTATACACGCTACATCTCAGGCTTCTCGGCACAGTCTTGAGGTTATTACTTTATTACCTCTGTTTTCAAGTAAGTAGTAAGACTTAGAGCTTGGTCTTTTTCTTTACTCCATTAAATTTATATGATAATACTGGTGGTACAGACAGATACCAGATTGCAGAATCTTCTCCAAATGTAGGTATTCACCAGTTCTGTCCATATAAAACGAATTTTGCTCTAAAACCAGAACATTAATACTAATTAAAAAATACATGTGATAGATAGAGAAAATCTTATGCAGTAATCAATATAGTTACAAGTCTGGAACATATACCTCTCAGGAAAGATGTACTCCTGAGCTTTATTTTCTATTATTCTTGAATATATCTGCTCTATTTTGAAAAACATAGCTGTAGCATTCCTGCAGTGTCTGTTTTCTGCTTCCTTTTCATTCACTTAGGCTGTCTTTGTCACTGGCTCTTAACATCGTGGTAACTCTTAATACATTTTTTGAAATGCACAAAAAACCTTTTGCTTTTATACATAGGGTTGTGTTGGCCAAAGCTGCAACTGTATGTGACCATGTGCTGTTTGTAATGAACACGCAGGGTAACTTATCATAGCCACCAGTGAAGCCGTGGGGTGAGGGACGGTAGTAGTTGTTGCCCATTTGGGAACTTCTGGAAACATCTCCTTTTCAGTAGCTCACTGGGAGGTATCAGGTGTGCCTCTGGTATTCATGAAGGATCACAGGCTCTGTGAGAGATCTGGCATGCAACTCACCTTTTCTCTCACAGTACTTAAGTGTTTCCCAGACTATAAACTTTAATTATCAGTGAAATCGTAACATCGGATCTCAACTGTTTTTAAGTATCTGCAGCTACTTTTTTTTTAAAGTAGAATTTACAAGATAACAAGAAGTCTGGTAGTAGGTACCTCCTCTCATTTGATTTTAAGAATATTTCTGACATTGGGAAATATTTAGGTCAAAGTCAATATTTATTATACAACTAAACTCAAGAAGAATGTAGCTGCGATCTTGGCAAAGATAAAAAAAAAAAAAAGTTGTGTAGGTTGCTTTAAAAAAAATTCCATAGTTGTAGCAATTTGCTGTGCAAGTATGTGTAGCAACTACATGTAGTAAGTAGATCGCAATTATGCAGGAGTTTCTGGTCCGTAGAGACAGAAGTTCTGACCTAAGGCTTTGCATGCAGAAACGGTAACAGAAGGAGCTTATCACGGCAATCACTCAGTGCTAAAAAGGGATTATGCAGGTGGGTGCACAAATGGTTGTGTGAACTCCAAGGCTGTGATGCACGACCCAGCCTAGTTCTTTCCTGAACCACAGCTCCATGGTGAAAGGTTTTAGCAGATCTACTGGTTTTAGTCCTAGTTTCTTCCTTCTTGGTTTACTGCTAAGATCTCCCTGTAGTTATTGTCTCTGTTGTGATGACAGGTTGGATACTATGAAATAGATCAAGGTCAAAACCAGCGCTGCTATGGGGCACCTGTTGTTTCTTTAACCAAATCACTACAGGAGTCAGGGTCCATCTCAGCCCCACAAGCAGTTATTTTGGTACAGTTAGGGGCAGTACACCACCCTGAGTCAGAAGTATAGGGACTCCTTTAGTTAAGCAAGTGCTGAAAGCCTGTGTGGCTGAAGAACTACAGCCTCAGAAGGTTGTTCTCATTAAAGTTATAAATGGCATAAATTTTACAAGAAAAGACAGTGGTACTTAGTTTTTTCAAAGATAGCTTGAAGAAGTGAAGTTTTATTATGCTTTCTCTGTTAAGTTTTATTTTGCCATCTGAAGGCTGTGGGATAACAAGAAATAAAAAAATGCTTTATTTCATACGTGTAGTTTTTAACCTAAGAGCAGTACTGGGGTGTCATCTTCAGCAATGACACTCATAACTCTCATATGCCATGTTTTTTGTCACCTAGACAAGAAAGTAATCAAATTGATGCCTAAGTTTTGCTATGAATTAATTTGAGAAATAAATGTAGATTAATTTGCATCCAGTCATCACATGAAATTTTTCATTGTGGTTAGATCCACAATTCTACTAGTGCAGCCTGCTAGCACATTGGGTGTTATTTTATGTGTGTTTGCCAGTCTGTGGAATATAATGTATTTTTCTCTGGTGAAATTCTACAAATTTTTGTTTAAAATAACATTACTAGTTTTCTACACAGTAGCTGTAAATTAAAATACTAAATCTTGATACAGAATTTGTATTTGAAATTAATCTTTTTTTTTCTTTGCTTCTGCTTGGATTGCTATTAGTAGATTGTAAGAGGGCACGATTCCAAACTTAAATGTTGCGTTCAACAAAACAACAAATAACTTAGAAGTAATAGTGTTTTCAAGGCATATACACATCCAATTCTGTGTTATAACATATTTTCCGTCTTGGTAAAGACTTTTTCAGTTTTAATAGTAGTTTCTATTTTCTTAATGGAGTAAAAAAGTCGACATATGAAATACTTAGGCGTTGAAGGTGATGAAAGTGTAGATTTTGCATTAAAACATTTTCAACAGAATATGTCCTGAGGGGAAAGGAAGACTGTAGGAGGTAAATGACTTAATTAGGATGCAGCTAAAAATTCTCTCAAAAAAAGCATCTATTGTATAAGCTGAGGGACTAAGCAGCATGAGCATAAATATGAAACTTTAGGGCAGAGCTGATTGTCACTGACAACTTTAGATCATCGTTTTGGGATGTGCTCAAATTAACACTCTCTGTACCACCCAAGTTCCCAAATAATTTCAGATTCCACAAAAGCCTGTAATTCTATTTGTTTGGGGTAAATTTAGCAAGCTGCTCCTGATTACACCTTAGCCTGGGACCATCTGTTGATGGTGAGCCTCTCAATGGAGTCGTTCCTGCAGGCAATGAATGCGAAAAGGAGTGGAGCACCAATGCTGTTTCTAAGCAGATGCATGCTATCAGTGAACGTCCTTCCCGCCTTTCAAGCTGCCAGCTCTCGGTATTGATGGAGTGTCATATGCCTGCAAGCCATTGGAGCCGAAGGCAAGGAGAAGTGCTCTCTTGGGGCCCATTCATCACGTCTTTCTGCTGGGGTCTGATAGAGACAGAGTTCTGAAGGCACAGTTTTGTATATGAACAGAATAAAAGGCTTGATTCTTCTGTGCTGTTTTGCCCCCAAATTGCACAAGACTCTGTGTGTGCTTTGCAGCAGTGAGCTGTCAAAAGACTCCCATCACAAATAAGAGGATACAGCTGCTATTCATAACAAAATAAGTAAACCCCAAAGTGTCAAGGTTATGTTTATTGTAATTCCATTTCTAATACTGAGATTCTTGGTAGTTAATTTACTTAAGATGCCAGAAGAAATACACCATTTTAGGAGACCATGTTTAAGAAATCTGTCCTTGACATGCTGGAGAGTTTGTAACTGCTTGTTGTTAATAACACTGCTAAAGGTGCTCTAAGTTTGCTATTGTGTTGTTTTTTTGGTTTTGTTTTGGAGGTTTTTTCAGTCCACTGTGAACCACAGCCTTCTCTGAGCAGGGAGGTTTGGAAAACAGGTTGTGTAGGATAGCATGAGTTACTTCATGCTGTGTCTTGAAACAATTTGAGGAGAGAGGTGGACAGGCAGTGTGATGGACTAGATAATGGGTTGTCTGTTAAACTCTAGGAAGGCTGAACAAGATCAGTGAAGTGAAATGACTGGTTTACAGTTTGATTGTAAGTGGTGTACACCTCACTTCAGACAACCAGCAGTGTGCTGCTCATTAGAGTTAGCAGCTTCATTTAAATCCCTTTCTGAGTCAGCAAGGGTGGAAGGAAGACTTACTAGTCTGGTGTTCATCCTGCACAGATAACAGAGATTACTGTGGCAGCATCCACCAATCTACAGTTTCTGTAGATGAACCATGTAGTCTGCTCTCAGCTTTTGTGAACCAGGAATGGCAGGAGAAAGAGATGAGGAAGGAGTTGCATATCCATCAAAACCCTTCTGTACCATGCCCACTGCATACATTTAAGAACCAAGTATCCTTGTTTCAAGAAAATGTAAGTGATGAGAATCACTGATTCTTATGCTGTTTCCAGAAGTTCCTGATATCATAAAATGAATGAATATGTGTTCAATTTAGGTTTGTGACAAAACGTTTTGACTCCATATTTAATATAAAATGGATAACTACAGAGTAAATTTTGCTATCTGTATTGAGTATCACCTGTCAGTAGTTCAGTATTGAGTATTTTCCCTTCTTGAAGGTAATGAGAAATGAAAATACTTGGTGTTTCTGAATAGGCTAAGACAGTTTTGTTTCTAATACTGGAATTTAAAAAATGCAAAATTTAATCTTCGTTGATGATTGCCCTGCTCCAGTAAATGAACACAATTTCTGACACAACAGTACTATGCAGGGTGTAATTCCCTGAAGAAACTGCTCAAGTGTATAGTATCCAGAGAAGAATTGAGTTGAGACCTTGGTTGGAGTTGGTGTTTTTTTTATATTCTTTTCATTTTTCTTAGTGAAATAAAATCTTACCTTTAGTTATGATAGCCAGTAATTTTAAAAAGAGTGTATCTTCACCAATTTTTAGGAATTTTCTTTTTAACAATATCCTTTGCTATCATAAGATGGGTTTATTTGTGGCTAGTGTGCAGCATTGAAGTGATAGCTGGGTAATGTGCAGGCGAGGTACAAGACCTGGGGTAAGGAAAACAGAGAATATCATCCAGGGTCATAGAGCATGTTACCGATCAAACTGGGGTTTGAAAAGAAATTACTACACTAAATCTAGAAGCCAGTTTGCTAGATTATGTGCCTTTGCTATCAGGTTCTACTTCAAGCAAATACAGAAATAATCAAAATCTCTGTAACAGTTCATCTTACTCATTTTGGGTACTAGACTTTGATTGTACTCACTGACTCAAAAACAAGGCATTTTTGCATGTGACTCCTCAGTTTGTATGTCCCCACTAATGCCACTCTGCTTTCACTGATGTTAACATAAAAATAATGTGATTTTGGAATCGGGCTGGTTGAGCTCTTTGTAGATTTAACTGTGGTATTTGAGGTCAGTTCTAGCTAATGATCCTTATGAAATGATGCTCACTAGCTTCCTAGAAGGTGTCTATAGGCAATAGCCTAAATCATGAAGCCATCTGAATAAATCTGTGAGCCTGGCCATGCTCGAAATGTCTCTTAGCTGCATCAAAAGGAGTTGTTTTTTTCCAGGTCATGGCAGCTGGCTGTTTGGGAGAGATGTTCAGTAGTACTCTGTTCTTCTGGTCTTGTGTGGTAATAGAGAACTACAGTTCAGTCTTCATTTCTGATACAGTAGTGTCAAGGTTGCATGGTGCCACATGGCACTTTGACATATTTAAAGATCATGGATGTAGCACAGGACTGCCTCTCACATTCTTGACTATTAAGACAGTGTAAGACAGTAAACAAACAATGTGTGTGTCATTGACCTTAAACAGCAGTAAAAGTCTAGCATATTTGAGTTCAGCTTTTATGCCTGACAGTATGATATGGAAGAGGAAAGAAAGATACTTTAGAAATGTGAGGAGACAACAGCAGCACAAACCAACTGTTTTTGTACATTTCTTAAGATGATCTGTTGAATGAAATGGCAACTCACAATAAAACATAAGGGCATTTGGTCAGGTTGAAAAATACAGATTAATGGTACCCTGATTTCTTCACCATAATGGAAACACATAATAGAACTGTCGACATGCATGCAGTACCAAGTTATAATCTTTCTTTCTTCTCACTATTCCCCTATGTAGCTTTTTTTTCAAAGAACCCAACCAAAACAAAGCTAAAAAAGCAGACTACTTGTTTATGATAAGCTGTTAGAATCAGGAGGAGATAATGTCAACATCTGCTGATGGGACCTTGCAGCCTGGGTCAGGTTGCAGAAGTATGCCATTTGAATTAAGAAAAGAAGAAAGGCTCTAGTCAATAGACTGTCACAGAGCCAACTCACAGCTGCCTTGGAGCTATTGATCAGGATGATTTCACCAGGCAAATTATCTCTACCAGAATGGCTGTGGAACACCACAGAACTGAGTCACTGACCTGTTTTTGTTCATTTTGCTTTCTCCAGATATTTTGTGTGGTTTACCTCCTTTGTGATCTGTGTGTCATTCTGTGCTTGAAGATTGATCCGTGTTGGTAATACTTGCACCTTAGGGCATTTATATCTTTTCTCCTGTGTTGAAATAAAGCATTACGAAAAAAAGGCTTACACTGACAGGGAAAGAGTGAGTCTGGAAGACATAAATTCCCCATAATGGAAGCTTTAATTAAAAACAGAGACACCCCCCCTATTTTCCTGGTGTAGTCGTTAGTTGATACCTCTGTATTTTGCATACATCTGAACTAAAACTTTTGCCAGGCATTTACTTGAAGTATAAGGATTTATGGGATTTTTTGTCATTATCTATGCCTGTTAGTTTCAAAAGAAAAACAGCTTCAGGGTGAAAATACGTCAGGAATTTTACCCCCCAAAAGACATAAAGTGTGGGTGATATGAACATGTCACATGAAGAAAATGCCTCAGAAAAAAGAAGTACAAACAAGAATTGATAAAAAACAAGCAAAGAGGATTATGTTTTCTTGCTATATATAAACTTCTGGTTTCATATATACCACATCTTTTTTTGTATGAATTAACTTGGGTACTGTGGAGTGCTCCTTTATAACATCCTGCTTGATCCTATAAGGGAATAGTAGATGGTGAATTCGTTGTGGGATTTAGAGGACCACTATGTACCATGTTGGGTCAGCAGGTATTCTGAAGCATAAGCTGTATAGTTATTTATTTAAAGTAGATCCAGGTATTAGACTGCTACTGAAGAGCCTGCAGGCTGAAGCTGTAACCTGGAGAAATGTTGCAGAACTAGAATGGCTGTTAATGTTTTTCTTGTGGAGCAACTGGCAAGCCTGAACATTAGGTCTGTTATGTACGACTTTTAGAGTGGTAACATAATTCATATATGCCAGCAGAAAAAAGTAAAGTTTTTCTCCTCCAAACTGAGCACCCTGAAGAATAGAGTGAGAAAGAATATACCATTAGAAAAGTGTCATATTTCTGTTGTAATTGTCACTGTTTCTAGGTCTGTTCTGTGACACTGAAACTGGAAATGATATTTTAGTCCCCATGCTGTCATTTTTGCATATATTTGGAAGTGTCTTCTACTGGCTACTTTATCTTCTAATGCTTGATTATGTCAGTCTGTATAAGTAGTCCGGGACTTCAGAAAAGACACTAACACCACTTGAGGCTTCTCACTGGGGGCACTCAGAGGAGGACATGAATAATCTTGCAATTTAAAGCCTTTTTGAATGTGGAATGCTCTTAGACTGCAGTAACTGTGTCCTGTGAGTAGCTATTTTGGAACAGCTACTGCACTTCAAATTCATAACATATCGTATTTGGGAATAATTTCTCCATGTAGACAGGACTCAAGGAAGATAGAAGCAGCTGCTCCGTTTACCCATGCGATTAGGAAGATATTTCTTTGATTGCAGAATTCTTCATGCAGGACAGACACTTTGCAAGTATTGATCCTGGTGCAGACTAGAGAACTCCTCATAAGCTTCAAATGTAGTCATCTGAAACACAGCTTTTTATGAGTCAGGGGGGTTCTTCTCTCCCCACTGATATCTCCCTCGTTTAAAAAAACTGGTATAGATAAGATGTACACAGATCTTATACAGAGAAATTCAGTGAGAATTTTAACTGAAGATTACGGAGTAGCTTTCAGGTCTGATTTGTATCTGTGAAAATGTGGAAACATGATTGGGGTTGTTGTGTCAAATCAGTACTACAGCCTCCTAAATATTAAGTTTTACTGGCGGTCTTCTTTTCATTTTTTGTAGTCTCTTAAACAGCTGATAAAAAGCTTTAACAAAAAAAGGGCTGTGGAGGATTCTGAGTAGTCATGAGATAAGCCCCTCTTATTCAGAATGTGTATCAGTTTTATATGTATAGAGAAAGATCAATTGACATTGCTAGATTTTGTTTGTGCAAGGAATTTCACAGATATAAAATGCACCAAATTTAGGCCATTCAAGAAAACTTAGCTGAGTTTGCAGGAGGGGAAGTCACATTTTCCATTCTGTTGGCTCAGCTGTGAGACTGTCTACAGGGTTTTGGCTGACCAATATACATTCATTTTATTTGGCAGAATAAAACAGATTAATTTAATTTCCCTGCTCATGTTGTCCTGGAAGCAGTATAAGCCACACCAAAAAAAACCAAATCCCAAAATATTAATTCTGTTCTGAAGCTCTTTGTACAGGAATTTCTTGTGACATATCCATAGTTATTTGGTTATTCTGGTGCAGTGGCATGACTTGATAACCTCATACAGATAAATATGAATGTAATGTTCATTGTGGATAAAGAACTCCTTTTATATCAGTGGCTATCTTGACAGAAAGATGCTTTTAAATTGCCTTTATGTACTTATCTCTGAGTTGGCATGAAGTAAATTTGGGCTTTGGGGGGAACTACTGTGTATTAGAAGGTTTTAAAAAACTTATGAAGGAATGAAACAGTGAAATACAAGAAAATTATGCCCTTGCATATATGTTGTGGGGTTTTGTAGCAGCTGGCTTTGGGGTTTTTGTTTCATTGGGGGTTTTTTTTCTGTTGTTGTGTGTTTGGGTTTTTAAATTTTCATTACTATTACTTCTTCTGTGCAACAGTGATTTCCAAACTCAGTTGTGATTGATATTCTGAGTGGGTTGGTTTAGCTGAGACAGAGGAGATTTAGCAAAGGGACAAAGAGGTGTGGGAGCTGGGGTCCAATTACTTAACACATTGTGCTGCTGAGCCCTTTAATTTTTCTTATCAGTTATTCACTTAAGATAAGAATTCTGTAGATAAAGTTGATCTTCAAGGAGAGGAATGGAGGAGGAAGAGAGGTTTAATTGGCCTTTGGCAGCTTACTCTAAAGACTGTATTACTGTAAACCATCTTTTAAAAAACCTCAAAGTATTCTGTTCGTACTAAATAAACTAATGTCACAAGTGAGAGCAAATACAGACTGAAATGTTTGTTCCTTGGTCTCTGACCCTATCCTTACTTTACTCCTGTCACTGGGCTTGTCTTAATTTCTAGCAGCCCAATAAATAGTTACTTAATGTTAACCATTTCTTCCAGCTCAGGGCGAGACATTAGTACCTGCCTTGGTCTTGCTCTCATTTGTATGAACTAATTTTTTTTTCCCCACTCTGCTCTCAGATCAGTGCTTTGTCTTGGGAGAATAGTACAGGGGAGAATCATTAAGCAGAGCCAAGAGGTTCCTGGTTTTGACCAGCAATAATGACAATACTTAAGTAGTTGAGGAGAAATTGCAATGCTACATAAAGATTAATTATGATTCTTTGCACATTGATGGCTTCGAATAAGAGTACTTACCTAACTTTTTTTTCTATTGTTGTTGGAAAATAATGATTATAGTGATCATGTAATCTTCCTTTTTCACATGATGAGATGATGCTCATGATAGTGCAGGGATACTTGGGATGATGAGTGGGGAAGGATGTAATTAACAAGCAGTTAGGTAATTTATTAATTTACCACACAGAGAACACTGTACCTCTCATGAAGAGTTGAGGTTTTTTTTCTTTTGCAGAACTGTTGGAATAGTTCGATTCTAGAAAGAGAACAGATTCATAAGTGTAAGGCAGCCAGCTGGCCCTTTTCACCTACTGTTTTGGATGTGATGTGATGGCTGCTTCTTCACCATCTTTCATGTTTTTCTTGTTGCCTCCTTCTGTCGTTTTATAAGTTGTGCAGCTGTAGTTAGAAAGAAAAGCACATCTTTGGTATTGCATTCCCCCTAAGTGCCTCTGCTCTCCCAACCTTTACTTTTGCAAACAGGCAGGACCAGAGAAGAGCTGAATTATTTTCTGTCACCGATCAAGGGTAATAAGGTTTCAAAATTAATTTCACAACTGGTTTCTGCTGTCACAAGCACATGTGCATTGACAGTAAAAACACACAAGTGCTTCTATGGCTAAATTTCCATCCACCCAATTGTTTCTTACTACTGATGGTGGTATAAGGATCAACTCTCACTTTCTAAACACAGGGCTGGCTTTTGGTAGAAATATCTACTTAGTATGCATGCTGCTCAGCCTTTCTCTGAAAGACATTGAAACACTTACAAAAAGACAAAATATCATTTTTTCATAGTTATCTTACAGCTGACTCACATACTAAGCCAATTTTTTTTTATAAATCACTAGAATGTCTTTTGAGTGAGATGGTCCAGATAATTCAAGAGGTAACTTGGAAATTAAATTACCTTGTAAATGTTCTAACTTATTCTAAGCAGAACATGCTTATTTGGTATTTTCAAAAGACAAAATTCTTTTTCAGCTGTCTGTCATGAGACAAGACATCATCTAACCGCAAGAGATACGGTTCCGATTCAATCATATGAATTACCATTGGAGTTAAACTGAATCTTTCCAATTCATGTTGTGACATAAAGAAGGTGAATGATTAGAATATTCATTAACTCAAAAGGATCTATAGTAACTGGAAAACAGCATGCTCGTATACTGATACAATTTTTTTCTTTTTGAAATGTTCTCAAAAGGGGGAAAATATGAGAACAAAGTCTATAGTTGATACAGTTAATATAATACAAAATAAATTTGCAGAATTACTACTCCAGAATTTTTCTGATCAAATATTTATACACTGAATTAGCAACTCACAGGATGCCTAGTATCATAAAACCGGTCAGAATATTCTAAATTGATTCACAAAATAGATTTTACTTTTTTTAACAATAAAATGAGAGGGTTAATTGCCATCAAAGACTAGAAGTGAATATATATCTAAATATATATTGGATTATTATGTTATATTTCATTGGTTGTTAAGGTAGAAATACTACTTTTGAACTTTGTTATCATTGACTGAAGCCATGCGTAGCAGCTAATAGAAATACAGTTGTCCTTGTGGCTTTCTCACTGGCACAATAAGGAATTATACTGTATTTTTACTGAATTAGGCTCATTACATTCCTTCTGTCAAGCATTTCCAGTAAAGAAAATGCCTATCAGTTGTCTATTTCCATTGATACAGCTTTAAAATATTTTTAAAGACTATTATTATTCACAATCATACAAAGAAATGTGATGTGTTTGACTTATAATTGCTTAAAAGGCTTGTTTTAGATAAATTTCTTTATGTCTCAATATTTTTAGATTATGGTCCCTTTATTCCTGAGACCTACAATCTCTTTTCAGCTACAGTAATTACTACATGAGCTGGTAAAAGTAGTCAGATTCATGCAATAGTCCTACACTATCCACCACTGATACTATGACCAAACAGTTTTCACCAATGTTGGAAAAATACCAGCCATCACTTTTTTGGAATAGTTTGAAAAAATCCGGAGCATCAGCTCAACCAGAAACACAATTCACTGCACCAACTTTGATTTAATTTGCTATCTTTTGGGCTCTCAGTTTTGAAGGGAAGTTGTTCACATCTGAATGTGTCCTTGTCTTTTTCTTTATGATAACGTTTTTCAGTAGAAGGACTTTATGGAAAAGGGAAGATGATATGTTACTGGTGGATTTCATAATGTTGCTAAAGATAAAATATAGCTTTGAGAAGCAAGACTTACTGTATAATTGCTGTAAAAAAGCAAATACTTTTTGGATTCAAGCTGAAATGAAGCTGTATAGATAGCTAACGAACAGCAGTAGATGGGAATTTTATGTGTTCAAATTAAGTAAGTTTTTTTAAATGCATCTTGCAACATGTTTTGCTTTCATAATCCTTTGGGGAAGGTACATACCATCTATTTTTCCTTGTAGGTAAAACTATAAAAAACTAAAGATAATTTTGAATGTGAGATTTTTATTGGTGTTCAACAGGCACCTTTGACTAATAGTTGTGAATCAGTCTGATTAGTAATTAACAATCTGATCCCCTCAAACACAGAGTGCAAACCCCAGTGGAGTTGCTTTGTGATAAAGCTATGTCAGGAGAGGACAAGTAACAGTTCCTTGCAATCTTTCTCAATTATTTCTCTATTGCTTTTTTTTTTTTTAATCTCTGTTGGGTTTTTTTCAATAATACACCTGAGGAGCTGCATTTACTTGCTTGTGCCACTAGTGACCAAGGATTTAGTGATGTGTGCATAAAACTGGAGTTGTGTAAGAAAGCATTCAGAGCTGAAATTGGCAGCAGAAGCCTCACCTGCTGACGATGTGCAGAGTGTAAGAGTCCTGTGATGCCTGGGGGAAGATCTCCTCCAGTGAAGGGCAAGCAGAGCTTGTAGTATTTGCCCTTTCAGGCAGAGGTGTGTATGTGTATGTGGGAAAAGAAAGTAAGAATTCCTTTGGGAAAGAAGTTATAGCACAACAATAGATATATATTATATCTGTAATGCTGAGTTGTGTAAAGGATTTCTTAGGAAAAAACTTGTGCTTTCTTTCCAAGTGTAATCCAGGCTGAATTCCTTCCTGTCAGTAAATTGCACTATACATCATTCAATTTATGTTGTATTTCCTAACTTGCTATTGGATCAGAGTAGATACAATAGCTGTGGGTGGATACATCTCTTATACTTAACAACTCACTTTGAAATATGATTTATCAGCTTAATTTCTATTTATAGGTAATTTTTAGTAATTAAAGTTCTACTGTAATTAGTCTTGAAGTGGACCACTGTCAGTCAAGTAAGGAGGTATTAGCAGTGGCTGTTGCTGGCCTGAGAGAGTTTCAGGTGCAGTGTATTTGCTATGATTTAAACTTTGAGAACAGGTGCAGTCAGAGCAAGACGTCATATGATAAAAAACACACAAAAAACCAAAACCAAAGCAAAAAAAAAATTAAAAAGAAAAACCCCTCCTACTTTAAGGAAGGTAATGGGGTATCACACACAAAGAATCTAGCCAGACTTTGGATAGTGATTTAAAAAAAAACAAACAAAAACCCCACCAAAACCCCACCAAAACCCCACAAAAACATGGAAGTGAGACAGATGTTGATTAAATGGTATTTTTGGTTGATCACTAAGTAGACAGGTTGAGGGGTTGCATTTAGTAGGAACAATGTTTGGTAGACTTCTGTCACATGGCCATTTAATGAGAAGTCTCTTCTATGCTTGAACTGAAGAGGAGGAAGATCTCTTCTACAAATACATAGATGTTTTCTAGCCACAGTAAATCATGTAGCTATTTACTTTTAATTCATCAACAATGTGATGGGATGAAGATGAGAAATAAAGTATGAAATACTGTGTAAGAATATTTCATCGACTTGAATACATTTAATATGATGCCTCAATCTTCTGTGAATCATAATAATAGGTGCAGAAAAATCAGAAAAAACAAGCTAAAAATTCATCTGTGAAGATGACCCTACTGACTTTTTTGCTACAGAATGTATTTTCCTGCTGACCAGAAAAAATTTTTGCCAAACTGCTTTTTTTCCAGTCTTAGCTGATGCAGTTAGTTCTCTTAAGTAGTATTGCAAACATCAAAATTTTGCCTGTTTCATCAACTTCTATGAGTCACAAAGACTTTTTTTCAGGAAAAATACTCTTCTCTGTCCTTGTGAACTAAATTAAAATTTTCTAGAGGATGTTGGAATACATTGATGGATATGAATATGAGTCATTATGAGTAACGACAGGGAGGTAGGAGGATGGAGTCGTAGGAATGCAGAGTTCTCTGAGTTGTATGTGTGCACGTGAACAACTCTGCCAAGTTCTCTTCCAGCCGTAAATTTATTTTACCACTTGAATTTCTTGATTTCTCTTTGGTGTATAATATTTATTCATCCAGCCCCAAACTGTAGTACATTATCATAGATGGAAAGATCTGTGCTTGGGGAATGGGAAAAACAAAAAAATTGTAGTTTCACCTTTAACAGAATTTTTCCAAAGTACATCTCATTTTGGGAGGACGAGGGAATCATAGTTAAAGGAACTTTGCTTGCCATAAAGTGCAGCATGAACCCTGATTAAGCAAATTGCCATATTTAGCTTTTCATAAGGTGAAGGTAATATAGTTCATTTTTCAGAGGAACGCGTGGAGCAGACACATAATGGCCGAACAGACAAAGGCGCTTTGCATGTTAGTGGAGACTTCACTGTTAAGATTCCAGTAAGTCAGTTTGCCAGTGTCACAGTTAAGGCTTTTCATCAGTCTTGCATTTGCATTACTTGGGTAGTTTTATTTCAGAAGTGCATATATCTCAGATAACCAATCAGTTTCATGTAACTGATCTGTATCTGTTTGTGATTCCTCGTTCTTTACCTCCCACATGAGTTGTACCTTTCTTGTGCAAATAAGCTGCCGCCACTGCCTCTGCTTGATCTCTATACTACAGATGTTTCCAATTAACTCTACTGTGACAGGCCAGGAGGATATAGTTACAGAGGTTGACAGGTCCCAGGGTCCTTGGAGGCACTGGTGTGTCACCTGACACATTCCTTGTGCTAACATCTTTTTGGCAAGCTTTCCTAATTATTACAGCCAACCAGTACCTCTGTGTTTAATATGAAGAGTGTGGAGTGATAGCATATAAAAGTCAGCAAAGAATGCAGCCTTATGAGGATGGAAATGTTTCAGTATCTGTTTGGTGGTTAGAGGCATTGATGATGCCATTATGCCCAATTTAATTTTTTTTCTACATTGCTGTTCTTGGCACGAACAATGCAATTACGCTTGCTTTGCTGTTTAAAGTCAGAAATAAGATGCTAAGATTTCCTGTATTTCTCTCCCCCCAGTAATTTATCAAAGCTTCATTATCCCACAGAAAGGACTGTGACATTCTTTGTTTCTTGGAAGACTTAACTTGAAAAGATCATTGACAGCCGAACATTAGCATGCCAGTCATTATGAGCCAACTTCTTTGTACAGCAGATTTTAAGTGGTGCATGCGCTATGTCATGCACCTTTTCTCACTTAAGGATTTTTCTCAGACTGGGTCTGAGAACCATCAACTGGAGAGTATTTCCATACACATGGGAAATCTCTTGTGCTATATGAGCATGACTGCTCCTTGATTATGACTGAACTTTGCATTTAAAGGCACCTGTAAAAGGTGAGCAGTATTGATTAGGAGAGTATTGCACCTGGAGATGGCTGGATATCCTGAAAATGTGTTCAGCTTGCTGCTTGATATTATCAAATAGAAGTGAAGGTGCATACACGCTTCAGTAATGAAAGATAGGAGATACCTTTCCAGTAAAGAAAGGCTGATACTTTCTTACACTTGGAAATGAGAACTGCCCATCTAATGAATTAAAGATTGGAAATCTCATTCTCTTAGATCTATCACTTGAGAATAAGAGTAATTATTTCCTATTGCTCTTCATGGAATACAGTTATAATTGCCTTAATGTAACAATGTTCACATTAACACTTAATTGTTAATGTCCTCCTAATTTGAGGAAATCATCATCTCTTCATATTTCATCACTAGAGAACGTTCTTACATTGAAATAGCATTTGGAATCACTGTAAAAGGGAAGAACTACATATGATCTTTTGCTAGGAAGGTGTAATTCAATATATACTTATTTTTCTCCTTGAAATTTGTTTCTACTGTATTTTAGTTAGTCAAACTTTTTTTAGAGGCTAAATTGCACAGACAAAATTGATTACTGTATAGAAATACATAATGGTGTTTGCTGGCAGAGAAGGGATGTGACTTTCTCTGTCTTGTTTGTGCATTCTATCTTGTGCTGGAAGACATATTAGGAAGAATGAAAAAATTACACAGGGGAAAGATCAAGCTGACAGTTGTGGTCTGCAGTTTTCCCATTCCAGATTACTTAATTAAAACAGTTGGTCATTAAAACAGTTGAAAGAAGTAAGATCATCTCATCAACCTTAGCAACAACCCTGAGGATGGTTCAGATGCCATTCTGTCTGGTGAAAGTGTGCAAAAGAGGAAAATGTTTGTAAGTCTAAGCAGGGGCATAGAAAAACAACACACATTTAACACTACCTAAATACAGAAGAGAGAATGTTCAGAATATGACAGTGGAGCAGCATATTCCTCATGTTTTTGTGCCATTCTGTGGACGGTGCATTGCTATTTGGACCAACTAAGGTGGAAGTTTTGTGCCAAACTAGTACCAAGTAAATATGTGCAACAACTCACTGGTATTTCCCTCTTCTACTTGCTATTTCAAAAGAAAATTTATCAAAAATAAAATTTGAGTGTTTCTGTCCAGCCTGACAGAGGACATAGGCAAGTGGAAAGAAAGATAGGGGATTTCTTGACTGGAAAAACTTTTTCCTTCCACTTCAAGTTACCTTAAACTATTGGTTCCCTGAACAAAGTGCCATTCTGTTTTGTGGATTCTTATTTCCTTCACTAGGAGGTTCTCCCATAACTATCTGAGATGGGGAAGCTGCAAATGGAGGAGAGCTGTCCAGGACAGGGCAGAACAAGAAAGAAAAACAGAGAGGGGAAAACCATCCTTGTCTTACTTGCTTCTATTCACTTCCTTCCATTGTCAGCTGGAGATTATCAGACATTGTATTATGAGGATATTAACGTCATATTGAAGAAAGGTTTTGTCCACTAGCTGTTTAGAGCCAATGTTCTGTAATGCAGTGCATACTGGTATTTAATTTTATTTCAACTATATCCTTTAGGTCCATTTTCCCTATCACTAAAGCACACTGCATCTGCGTTCTGTTTTGTTGGAGTACAAGTGGTTAATCTTGGCTTTTAACATATTATTTCAGTTCTTAGATTTGTCAGAGCTGCTGATTCAAAGTTGGTTCGAAAAAACAAAATACATGTGTGTGCAAAAGGAAGGAGGAGGTGGAGGAGTGCTTTTATTGTAGGACCCCAGGGAACTCCTTGTAATGTAGGAGTGTGATAGTTGAATACTGGAATATTTCAAAAACACCTTTGGAACGTGAGCCCACTCCTCTAAATAATGTTGATTGGCATGATTATGATTCTGGAATGTCTGTGAAAGGATCTCTTCTAGCATGAGCTGAAATCTTACAAAGTAATTTACTGACAAGTGAGAAACTATAGCATTCATTTTCTTCTGTTCTCCTTATAATACAACCATTAGTTTGTTTTCTCAAAAACATCTTCTCCCCTCTTTTTCTTGAAAATACATGAAGTACATGCTAAAAATACTGTCATTAAAAGGAACTTTTTCCTTCTCTACCTAAGGAAGATTGTTTAAAATAAAATTTCAAATTTTTTTTATCATATCTGTCTTGCCAGTTTAAGTCTTTGTTATAATCCCATTTTATTTGCTATTAACTGTTTTCAACTTTCAGGCTTTGGGAAAAAACATCTTCAAGAGTTCTCCTACTTCAAGAAATAAGCGTCTTTGTTTTAATGTTCCTTTCAATATCATTCAAGACAGATTTTATGTAGATATATTTGTTCCATATAATCTATGCTAGCCGTGCACTTGACATGTATATTAGTTTTCTGTTTCACGGCAAACACAACTGCAGTTCTGCGGAGACCAGAAGAGAAACAGTGAAACACATCCTTCTCATCAAAAAGGCAAATAATCCCATATCAACAACCTAGCAAACCTGTTTCTTACAGAATATATATATGAAAAGCTAAGAAGTAGATGCTAACCATGTGAGAGATGAAATGAGAATAAAAGTAACAAGCACCATAAATTTTTCCAGCTTCAGTCATTTAGTAAGTGCCTGTCTACTCTGCAGTCTGGAAAAAAATCTGTATCTGTAAAACAAGCATTTATTTCTTTTTCCTCCTAATTTTTTATGATTTCCGCTGTACTGTTGCATCTGCTGAAACACTCTCTTCCAACATCCATGCAAATTTTAATTTGTGCTGGCTTCACAATTGTTCAAGTGATTGTCACAGCAAGTCCTAGAAGAATGTCTGCTGTGTGCCGGTGTGCGTGTGTTAGTAAGATATATCCTAATGGACAGAAAAGATACATAAGCCCTGCTAAGAAATGTTCAAAAATAATTATCAGTGCAAGCATATTTTGGCTTTCCTTATTTGAATTAACACATCTAATTGGGATGTTGAGCTTTACTTTGGCTATTTTTAGGCTTGTTCAAAGGCCCTGACTAGATATTTATGAACGCTTAAAACAGCTATGTGAGTCTGACATTCCCTGCTATAGCATTTATACCTATACATATGGGTGCTCATTCATTTGTTCTCAACTTCTTTTTCTGGGCCCCAGTTACAATTTTGTAACTGTTATTGTAGTCACAAGATACATGATGTGAACTGTGCTACCTTGTCCTGAAGATCATGTAGGAGGTAGGGAATATAAAGAGCATGGCTATGCATTCCCTTCCCTGGAATCTGGGAGGACTGTTTTGCCATGACCTTGCTCTGGTTTTTCTCTACATTCTTTGCTGTCCCTAAGTTGTGAGACTGATGTGTTTTGACAAAATAATTTCATTAAGTGGAAGTCCCTTTAGAAAAACAGAAATAAAAATTGACGGGAACTCTACATGATTAAGGGTTCAGTGAATTTTTTCTGAACCTATGGTGAATTTACTTAGGAGCAAATTCTAATAAGTATTTTGATTATCTGCTTCATATGCTCTCAACTGGAGCGGTCTGAATTCTTTCTTTAGTTACTATTACATGAGAACAGTCTGGGCTTGGCCAACATGTTAAACCATGTTTGCAGAAAGAATACATCAATGAATTTTCTTTGCCCAAGGTTTTGTTTTCAATTTTAAATAGCTGTAACAAGAGAATCTTAAATTTGTTGCATTTCATTCTCTGTTTTTAAAGAGGAGAAAGAAGCTGAAGAAGTTCTCAAGGGAATAGAAAGCAAGATATAGAGAAGTGTCACTTCATTGCTGAGTATTTCTTAAATCAGTGTAAGACCATGCTAAACAATAGAAGGAATGTAAGCAAAAAAAGGAGCCGTATTTTTAAACATTCCTTTGTTTAGGACAGCATACATGTAGTCACCTGCTTGTCTTGTGAAAAAAGCAGCTGGCAGAAAAACCAAAAATGTGTATTTTAAAATGGTCACTAAAGAAAACAAGTTAATTGTGTTTGGGCCACAGGTATAAAACTTTTGGTGCTGTTTTCCCACACCTCCATGAACTGACATCAAAGATAAAAAAAAAGTTTTACAGATACTATCCCTGAGTTATGGGGACACAGGTGGCCATGAAATGCCACTCATCCCTTTGAAAAAAGAGCTTGGAATGAGAAGCAGTAAACTGTTCTCCAGGTGTTTATCTCTTTGGTGTACATTTCTTTTCTATGAAACAACTGCCTGCCATATACAGTATTTGATTTAATTCCAGGTTTTGTAGAAGAAAGTAAAAATTGAGATATTGAAGCAAGTTTATTTCATCTGAAGTTTGTTTCATTTTTGTTGAGGAGATGCAACCTGCAGCAACTTTTCTTTCCAAATTTAGGACAGTTTTGAGTGTGGTGGGAACCTGAATTGTATCACTCTATCAGTCAAGAAGTGAAATTACATGCTGGGCAGGGAATGGAGAGCTGCAGCACTTCATGGGCAAAACCAGGGCCAAAACACTTTGCAGTAACTTCCTCCAGAGCAAGAGTGCCTCTTATTTGTCTCTCAGTGAAATTGTGTGTAATAAATTTCCTCCTGATGCTGTATCAGCAAGTAATTGCTTCTACCGTATCTTAAAAGCTTTTTGTACTTAAACTTCTTCAGTGCTCTTTAAATTTTATGTATTGCTTTGAGTAACTTTCCTTTACACTTAAACCCCCTCCTACTTTGAAGCTTTACTGAAAGTGAACCTGCATAAGAAAATTACTGCTGTGCTTAGAAGAGGTTTGCCAGATAAACACTTCATTCCCAGATATATAGCTTAATAACTACATCTTTATACCTTTAAAACAGATCATGAGTCATGCACAATTGTAGCATTTTCAGATTAGAGCCTATTGCTCCTTTTTTCTCTCCATGTTTCTTCCCTCCCCCTTCCTCAAAAGGAAGGAGAAAAATGGGATGGGGAGAGGTTTGTGAGTTAGTTATATTAAACTATGTAAAGCATATATTTGGCTGTTATTTATATAAAGCATATATAAACCTATCCAGCTATACAATTTGTACATCAATTCTGGCAGGCTTTTCTCAGCCATATTCTCTAGATCTAGTAATTCCATTAGTTACAGTCCTGTTTTATATCAATATTACATTCTTACACTGTCTGCAGTGTTAAGCCCTAGTGATTTTATTTCTAAACGTTTTTTTAGAAAACATAATTTTAGCTTAATCTATTTCCTTGCTGCATAGTGATTTAAGAGGTACTCTATCCATTTCTGAAATTTTTGGCTGGGAAGAGGCTTTTGGGATTGTTCAGAGAAAGGTCGTACGATTAAAAGCAACATTTTGTCTCAAACATACAGATAGGGGACTACTCCTTAAGGGAAGCAATTCAATGTTAATACTTCCTTGTATTTGTTTAAGAAAACTGTGTGTGTTTTTCGGGCACAGTGTTAGTGTCCAGCTTTTTTGAATGAACTTCTTAGGTTATGTTGGTTTTCTGTTTTCTTTTTCTTGAAGCTGTCATAGTAGAAACAGAAGTTTTCTGTTGTAAACAGAAGTTTTTCTGTTTTGTAAGGTGACCAGAGACTACTCAAAACCTCAAAAAAAGAAAAAAAAAAAGAGCTTTAAAAGCACATGTGAGACTTATCAGAAAAATCACAACTGAAAGCCTACCTACTTGGGTGCTGATTTTTTTAAAAAAATATTTTATTTTGTAATCGGCAGCCAAGAAATAAGAGGTTTTGTGAAATCTAGTTTGAGATAGTGATAGAATTCTCAGTGATATTAATGGAAACAAGTTCGGACCTCCTGTATTAAATTGTTTCTTATACAGCATTGTGGGTGGCATGCTTGGAACAAAGTTTGCAGTTGAATTTACAGTACTAACACCAACTCGTCAGTGGAGCAGATGTTTTGTTTTCTGTTTAGTTGATGCATTCTTCAATGCAAGACTTGATGCTTCAGCCAAAAGCTTATTATGTCAAGCTAAAATGCTTCTGTCTTTGTCTTGTCAAATAAGTGCATGCAGCTAAGATCTTTAACATGAAGTAAAATTACTGTAGTTTCATTGATTACCTGATATACCCAAGGTATATTAAGGCAAACCTAAAAAAGAATGTTTTGAAAAGGAAATAATTGCAGGAAATAGTTGATAAAGAAGTTACAGTATGTAGGACACAGTGGAATTCGTGTAGCCTGAAGCAGAAAGTTCCTTCTCTAGGCCTTTTTTAGACCTTTAAATATTTAGTGAGAAATTCAGAACTCAGTTTAACTTTCTACTATACAATACTGCAGGACCATTGAATAAGTTAGATGGTTATTTAAAGGTATTGCCTGTATTAGATAATTGACTTCTTTAAAAATCAGCTTGATTAAATCAGTTCATCAGCTTTTTGTTGTACTTGTTTAATGTCTGCTGTGCTTCAAATTGATTGTTGTCTGCTGCCTGAGAAGGCAGCCTGGATTCTATTGTCACTACACTTTTTAGCTGCATGATGAGCAAGGGGTCATAGTGGGATTACCTGGATGTAGGCATAGCCGCAAGCAGCTGGCATGGGCCTGGGGTGTCCCTTCCTTTCTGGGAAGCTCTGAGAGGTGCAGGAGGTGAAGGGGAAGCAGGTTTCCTGGTGCAGAAGCTGGGGTGGGTCACAGTCAAGTCATGAGCCATGCATGGCAGTGGGACATCTGGGCTGGGGTGCAGGGCAGGGAGGCTGATAAGGTGCTGTGCCACCATGGGATATTGTCACCCCATTGGGTTGGGGATTTTCTTCTGGAGGGGACAGGGAGAAAGGCTAGGCTATACTTAAAACTCATGAGCTACCAAAGGGCTAAAAGCTAGAAAAAAGACACTTGTCTTGCCTTCAAATTTATCTAATGTGTCTAAGACCTGAGAGATTGACATCAAGTCTGCTGAGTGCCTCTGGAGCCAATGTAGGGCTGACAAAGCTGTACTAATGCATATCTAGCAGGACTTTATGAACCCAAGTGAATATATCAAAGTAAAATATCCAGTGGTACATTACCCAGGCTTTTCTATTACCCATACTATTTGCTTGCCTCTTACCTTAGGTAATTCAGGGATAACAGTAGTCACCCAATTCTACTGAATAGCTTGAATGGTTAGTCAGAGGAAAATACTACCCATGACTATGTATAAGGACTACATTCTTGACTGAGAATAAATTGATGTCTATTGTGCACAGCCTGTGAATTGTTCAGAATGATACAATTGCTTACAATTTTCATTTTGAGTAATGATTTGTCTGACTTATCTGAGTTTCAAAATGGCTGTGGATGATCTAGATAACTGGAAATATAAAAACTGAAGATATTCAGATGGATATGCTGCTTTTCCTGGAGTGTTTTGTACCAAAAAAACAATCTATTTTTAGAAGGACTTTGACTTGGCGGTAATAAAAATTACGTGGGCAAGATGCTCCCAGCCTTTCATTTGAAGTGATCAGAGTAAAGGGAATGTGATTCAATGTAACTTCAATTACTGTTTTCCCCAGCAAATAATGTATTAAAAATGCAAAGGAATATTATATCAAGTGTAGATGTTCTCTTTTGTATTTTTTCTTTGCTGAATGATATCTTACTCAGTCAACTTTTCAAAAAATCTGGTACGCTGATACAATTTCTGTGTGACAGGCTGCAACTGAACCTCATTATTCATACAACATCTATGTGATGTTACCAAATCAATTTGTGCTCTATCCAGCTTGTACTTAGGGATAGTTTACATACTCTTATGAGCAAAAATAGTCAGCTTGCAGTAGTAGAAGGAAAGGCAAAAAATGGATGGAGTCTACAACCTCTTTCTTTGTGACAGTGGGCCTACTTTCATCCACTTTAAGGCTTTTTCTTGTCTCATCAATATCTACAAAGCAGGTGCTAAGTCAAAAAGCAGATACACTCTGATTTCTTTATAAATCACTCCTTTTGCCTTGTAACAGGCAAAAAGTTAAATGAGGGTAGGAAGAGGTCCCTATCTTGTCTGATTGGCAGAAAAGGGCCATGCCTAGCTGTAATTGCTTATTAGATGTAATTCTATCCAAAGCCATTGACTTGACAAGCCAGTCTTGCCAGACCCCGGGCTCTATTGTATTTCTTGTGCTGCTGAGATGCAGTTTATAGCATGAATGAAGGAGCAGTATGTCGTTACAAACTTAGTAAATATGAAGAAAAAGAAATCTAGAAGGGGTCTCTGGTGTATTATCTGTGGAGAATGCAAGCTCTGTGATAATTTCACATTCTTGAACATTTTTTCACAATTTGGAACTAAGATGGCAACTTGAAAGGTCAGGATATAAATCAATCAGAAAAGGATGTTAGAATGACTTCTGCAATTATGTCAGTGCTGTTGGATGCAGGGCAGTTACTGTTCCTCTTCACTTGTCCCATTTGCTTTCCTTGTAAAGCACACAGGTGCACTCATTGACCTTCGGCAGCTGATGCTATAAATGTATCTGCTGAGAGCAAATTCCAGCATATTCCTTCACTGACAGTTGTCACCCACCTCTGATGCATTTCTTCTCTGGCACAGACTTTCCTCTCCCTTCTTTTTTTTCCCCCTCATAACCTGATGAAACTTGCTCTCTGAAACTTTGTTTGATTTTATTTCTAATTTTCAAAGGTGCTAAATAACCTGGGAATTAAATTACAAAGCCGATGTTACCACATGTACTGCAAAGTAGCTCCCTGAGGCATTTCATCACGGTGCTCACTTGAGACTTTACAGTGTGGCAGCAGGGCTGTAAAGTGCCCAAACAAAACATTATGCAGTTATTAAAAACAAAATAAAGTAATAGTAATAAAATAGGTTAAAGGGGGAAGAAACTCTTCCAGGCAGGTTTCTAGGCAGAACTGCTAAGTGCTGCATATGCCTGGTGAAGTGCATTTGGCAAGCACGTCCTTGAGACCTGATACAGTCTGCAGGGAGCGCAAGGATTCCCCTGCCCTTCATCCTGCCCACCAAGCAGTGCGGTTCTGCCGGCTGGATCCCAGACATCGAGCTAAAGCCACACCCGGGGGTGTGGAGGGAATGGAAGAGGGACATGGAAGAGAGGGCTGCTGCCCTCTGGAGGGGTCTCTAGCCGTGTAGCAGGAAGGCAGCTGGGGCAGACATATGCCCCGGGTATCACTTCTGGGTGAAACACAGTGCAGAAGCAGGTGTGGAGAAAGAGGAGGAGGACGCTTTAGACTCCTTTTGACCTCTGATCCCCTGCCCAGCTGAAACTGATCTCTTTGACAGCAAGTTCTAGTCCTTTGTTAACATAATCTTATGCTCCATCTTCTCATTGCTCCTTTTATGTATTATGTTCACACACTAATATGCATCCCAAACACTAGTTTGTTATTTTTTGTATTATATTCTCACCCACTCTGAATTTGTACAAGGGGACTACTGCCTCTTGTGAAAGGAGTTGGCTTCTACTATGTTTGTTCCTGAAATGTCTGCTAGAATTTATTGAGGGAGGAAGAAAATCAAATTGCTTTACAGAGTTCTATTTTTCAGCTGTTTTTTGTTGCATGAAAATCATAATTAAAACTTAGATTCAGATGGACTAAAGGTATCCATAAAGTTGTGTTCAATTCATTGAGTGGTTTTAGGGAAAAGAGTTGCAAAAGCTGAAACAGTCATTTCAGCATATAAAAAGGAAATTTAAATTTTAGAAAATATTAATTAAAATTATAAGAGTTAAATGCTTTTGTTCAAACCAAAAAGTTACTTGCACAGCAATAATGCTTACACATTTATTCATCCTAAATGTTACAGCTAGCTCTTTCCAGCTGATGCCTGTGATGAGTTTCCTTCCTGAGCAAGGAAATAGTCTTATGTGAGAGTCTCTCTATCTTCTGACTGTATGAAGAGATTTGGGTGAAGTTTGGGTGGCAGAAACTACTCGTGATGTTGGCAAGTCTCCTGTCTGTGCAGCTGTTCAAATTGCACTGCTGAAAACAAAACTGAATGTTGAAATTGTAGGAATAGCAGATAAATCTGAAAGTTGGCCATACTGCTCCTCTCATGTTCCTAATAGGATATTTATGTGTCCTCATAGTATCCAAATAGCTCAGTCATCTGTAGTTATTTTCCCACAGCAGTGATATATTGCTGTTTTTATCAGAGAAAACCCGAGATAGGAGTGCACACAAGAAGTTTGTTATGTGGCCGACACTGGATCATATTTGTTCAGGTCCCTTCTCTACCACTTGGTGCTTTGTCCTCTCTCATGAAGACTGTCTACCTGCCTTTTTTTTCTCAGCCATATCAGCCCACCTCAGGCAAGGAAATAAGGTGGATAATCAAAGTAGGGTCTAACTTGATGTGTTTATTAATGCATTCTTCTTTTCCAGTGTCTCAAAATGCCTTGACGAGCTGCTTCTTTATGCCAGCGTTGTGCAGAAACAGGGGTTTTTTGCAGGAGAAAACAGGGCTACAAGGAGCCCCTGTAGTAGCAATCTCGTCTTTGTGATGTGGCACTTGGTGCTCATAATCTAATGAGTCTCAGAGTAATACCTAGTCAGGTACTAAGTGGCTGAGAGGTGCAATCCTCTAGGTATTTGAGATCCTGCTGAGAAGTCTGTAGGTGTGGCAAAAGGCTTCTGTTCACTTTCCCAGTTGGTAAGTTAGAGGGGTGAAGCCTTAAAAGCTGTCTGTTGTTGCTTACCTTTCCTTCTGTGGGAGCTGTGTTTAAGTCAAATGAGCCTCGCTCTGGAGAATGTCATCTCCATGGAAAATAACAGCCTTGATTTGTCAGAGCTTCAGACTAAAACAGAGGAGTGTAGAACTATTGTCTCTATCCTAAGATTAGGAACACAGTATCTGTCAGCCCTTTGCTGCAAATAGTGAAGCAATAGAACTCAACCCAGTTATTCTACTGTCAATGAATGTGTTTGATGTTGATCTGCAAAATCCATCAGGGTAGGCTGTAAACAAAAATGTGAGAGTTTTGTAGATCCTGGATGTAACCCAGCCAGCCCGATCCAAAACGTCTCTGCTGAACATTTATTGGTGATGTAAATCTTAGCCTTACTGACAAGGGGGGTTTAGAGTGCAAAAACCTAAGTTGTTTCCTGAAGCTGTAATAAGTCAGTGAGTAAGGAAACTTCTGCACTGACCCTTGTATGAAACTACTTGTGGGTCATCAGTGCTTTGGTTAAGCTCATAGGAACATTTGTTTACATTGAGACTTTTACTATTTCTACCAAGAGGATGTTTAAGTTTTCTGCAGTCTTAATGTGTACTGAAAGGTCTGGGATGTGTCTTTCAGCTGAAACAGACACTGAGTGCTACAAACCTTGAAAGTAGTGCAGCTTCATGCTCTACTTCAGGTGAACCTTGCCTGGCTATGTGGCAGTTCTGTGAGCAGCTTGCTCGTCTATCTGTAGTGTTGCTGTTCACTCCTAATACTGCACACTGCTTTTGAGGGCTGGAGAAAGCCTTTAGCCCAGAGACCGATGTTTGGAGTTGAGGAGAGGGCTACAAACAGCTTACATAGAAGTTTCACCAGCACCTCTCTGGAGACTGGGAACCAGGTGATAAACAGAGGAGCAAGATCTGGCTCAGAAAGGCTGGCTCAGATTCTGGCAGTGGCCAGGCTTTGTAGGAGCACAGACAATTACCTTGACTTCTGCTATCAGTCATAGCAATGTAACCAGCAGGCATCAACAAGGTCAATAAATTTAAAAAGTAATGCAATCAGACGTTTATTTAATTAGTTATTAGTTCTAATTACAGTATTGTTGAGTGGCTTACTGGATTTCATATCAGAAACTTGCTACATGAGTACTTGCAGTAATATATATAAATATATATTTGTTTACTCCAAGGTAAGGTGTAGGAAGTGAATGTGCATATATATGCATTAAAAATGGACTGAAAATCCTGCTAACAAAACAAAATTATGCAAGTAAAACCTACGCACTGAAAAGTCAAAACTGGAGGTTCTGCTTCAGTAAGTCAGTGTTGTCATATATTATGGAGCTGGAATGCCAGTGTTAAGTGAACCAAAATGTTGGTTTTACAGTTCATTGGCAGTCTTGGTGAAATGAGCAGCTCACACTGAGCCATCTGAGAAAGTTTCTGTTTCTAGAATACTTTGAGCCCCAACTACAACATTGAGGAGAGACAGCTGGAGGGAGTTGAGCTGGGAAAAAGCTATTTTCTTTTTTGGTACTTGTGCAGAATTCTGAGAGCTGGGGACAGTTGCCATTTCAAGAAAATTTCTATTTGGCATATATGGTCTCCTGACACATCAAGGATCTATAAACTAGGCCTGCAGTAAGCTCTTTCACACATTTATCCATTCCTTCTTTGGTTAAATGATTTCCAGCAGCACACTTGACAGCTGTAAATGTAAGGGTTCTGCACACCTCCCCCCGGACCAGACCCGAGAGCCGTGCGAGCGGGTCTGAGCACAGATACACACAGCTAGCTGATTCTTGTTTATCCTGACTAGAAGAATGTAAAAAATGTGCTGGCTTTCAAGGGTCAGAGGCTAAAATATGGATGTGTTTATTGCATATTTTGGTTGTCCCTTTAATAGACAGTTTGACACATTCTTTTGGTGAACTTTCTAGAAGACAGATAGCTCAAAATGTGCACAGAGAAATCGCTCCTGTCAGGATTCCCATACATATAATTACCTTCAGGTGTCAAATGTACTTAGTTACTGTTGATTTTAATTTTTTTTGCTCTTCAGACATTTATGACGTGTTGTCAATGAGGTATTTAATTTTATAAATGTGGACATTCACAAAGGGAGGACATGAAAGATCAGTTGTTTTAGACTTTGCTTTCCTTTATGAAATGGCCAGTATCACAATGTAGATTATTGTTTTGAAGACATGCTTTAGGTCCACTTTTTCAGTCAGCTCTGTGGAGGGATGCCTAGATCTTCTTGCATAATTGAAGCACTGAAAGCTGCTCTTAAGGCTTTCCTTCTGAGTGTGTTATAGCTAGATCATTATGAAAAGCTGTTTTGAGCTCCTTTGTTCCCTTGCTTTTAAGCTCTTTGTGTGTGATATGCTTTACTGTTTTAAAGTTATTAAATCAGAGTACAAAAATAGTGGCAAAATGTGCGTCTTAAAATTAAAATACCCTGGGAATGTAATTGTCAATACATATTACTTTGCATTCAAATGAATACTCACTTTTTTGCAGCAGCAGCAGGTGGAAGGGTGAAATTATTGTAGTCAGAACCTAAAAGTCCCATAATATAGAAGAGAGCAGTATTAAGAAAACAAAGTATAAAATCTGTTTTGAATATGACTGTCTTTAAGTTTTCCTGATGATGGAATGTAAGTCATGTACTGGAAAAAAAGTGGAGATGATATAGTCAGTTGGAGAAAGGAAAGTGGATGTTTTATTATGGATGGACATATTTAGAAAAAAGTCACTCAAAACAAGAGTAAAAATAATTCAAATTATTTTCTGTGTCATATGCAGCCAACTCTTAATAATTTAATTAAGCCTTAGATAACCTTTTGCTGGTCCAGGACTACTGGAATGACACAGCTCTTCTTTTTCAGTCATAAAATGTGACTGGTTCTCCATATCCAAGAAAAACTGGAGGTCAGCATTTTTTTAGTGTATATGAATGAAGTCTCAACATGACAGAAGGAGAATGTTCAAGCTAATTACAGCAGGAATTACTGGTTTTGTTCATATAGGAACCCCTTTAATATTTGGAAGAGTGGTTTAATGATGTGATCTGGCATTCATTCTGCACTGCACCATCATCAGACACGAAAAAAACAAATCACCTCAGTTGGCATTTTTGCCTAAGGGCTGCTGAGAGCTGATTATTCTTCTAATCAGAACCATCACAATCAAGGCAGACAATTAGCTAGGTTAGGTCTCTGCTGATTTCTCCTGTGGCCCTAAGCATCAGATGGCCTTGAGCACTCTTGAATCCTATCAACAAGTATTTGAGTAATACCTGTTTTGCTCCACCTGTTGTCATTAAGACCCTCTTCTATTGAAGTGCTAGGTTGTGTTCATGCTTATTTATATTACTCTGATTCTGGAAGTCCTGTTCAAAAGAGAAAGCTTACCAGCCTAGGCAATAAATAGAGTTTTAGTTCCTAGTGTGTAGCATGAAATTGTAGACATTATTTTGGTACACCATGCACGTGTTGTGAATGTGTACTTAATTCTGTATTTCTATCAGTAACATTTATTTTCATACAGAAACACATATATTTAAACAGTCAGCTATGTAATCAAATATACAACTTGAGGATGTCATGGGGTGAGCCTTTGTGTTTGTAAATGGCAATGTGCTCCTTCTACCTACAGCCTGCTTCAGGCATTAATTCTGGTTTTCTGGTATTATTTTTGCACACAGCTGTTCTGCTCCAGTTTATCTGCCCAAGTGGTCTACTTGATATCTAAATTATTACTAATAATGTAAATTTCTGAATATTTCTGTAGCATAAAAAATAGTATGGAATAACAAAAAGGGTTTAAGATTTTTTTTTAATTTCAGAATAGAGATTCTTTCCATTATTAATTAATATAGGAATTAATTCTTGAGACATTCTGGGAGTTTTACACCACATTTAATCTAATTTTAAAAGTAATTAATCATGTTAAGATTATTCTTTTTCTGTACTTGTTGATAGAAGAACTCAGCTTGCTAAGTGGCTATTTTTTAGCTATGTGAACTTGCTATTGCTGCAATTTAATAAAATTTTGGGAGCAATGGCTGTTTTCAGTGTTAGACAGTAGAATGAAGATTCTAGAGTTTTATATATTTTGAAGAACTTAAATAACAATGTTCAGCAGGTAAAAAAAATCAAATTTTAAGGCTGTAGAAATGAGAAAAAAATGTTTAGCCAATCAACCCCAACATATTAAGAACTCATCTCTTTTGTGCTACACTGGAAAATTATCTCTATGTTTCACATTGAGAAGTTTAAAATAATTGTTTTTGAAAGGAAGAACGGGTTTCAATTAGCCTTTACACAAGTTTACTCATTTGTAGCGCATTAACAAGAGAGGATATTCCATAGCCTATATGGAATATGAGTGTTAACCTGCACACTCATTTGAACAGACTGTTTCTACACAGCACACACACAGCTGATACTGACCAGTGGAGCCAGTAGTGTTTTTAGTCCTTTGTTGCCTGGGTATTTAATCAAGAGCTTCATCTCAGCATATAAAAGCGAGAAAATTACATGGGTGAAGTGAATTAAGCTTTAATGTTTGAACACATAGGAATTATGTGCTGCCACTTACATTCAGATTACTGGTAAAGATCAATGATAGTGTATTGATAAACTTTCAGGTCGTTTGTTATCTTGCTTATCATCAAGATAGTGGTGGTAATGTCTTGACCTTCTAATGGACCAAAAAACCATATTTAAAATGTTAATCCCAGTAAGAACTTTTTTTTTTTGCTATAAAAGGTGCCCACTCATTAAAGTAAAAGCTTTTTAACCCTTTCCCTCTGTGGATTAAGAGTCAAGTATTGACCACTAAGATATCTGTAGTTCAGTTTCCCGGAGATGGAGTAATTAAATGAAAGGCATAAGAGGAATTACTCTAATAATATAGGTAATAATTGATTCTCAGTATGAAGTTCTTCGCTATCATGTTTTATATCATAAAATGCTGTGTTCACACATTCTTCTTTAGCTGGGCTAGTTTTCCTCTGACATCAGCATAATAATGAATAATTTTACATTTAGTCTGTGCAGATTCACTGCTTAGTTGAGTGCCTTCTGTACAGTTAGACCTCATTTCAGGAAAGTATTTACCCATTTACCTAAATCCTTTGGCTTTGGGTGTGCTTAATTCTAAAGCATCAGCTTAATTGCTGTCTTGAACAGAGCTGCTTATTCGAATAGAGAACCTTAATAGTCACATCTGTAACCTTTTAGGAACTTTGGAGCTACTGTGTCAGGATTTATTTTTTAGATAAGTCATAGCCATGATTTAAATGAAGAATAAATTTTAATGCGTTGTTTCTCAGACGATTCTGTAACCTAACAAAAGATCTCTTAGCATATATTTAAGGGCATTCAAATGCCAGAGTTAAAAAATGCCAAGATGTGAATAGGGGGGAAAATGCAGTAAAAAGCTCAGAATGCTTGATCATTAACAGAACTAGTTTATAAACAAAGGCAAAATGACTCAAATGAAATGGCAAAAAAACCCAGTTAAACAACTTGTTTCAACAACTCATCAAAAACAGTATGATAGTTTACCAAAAGGCAGTAATTTTTTTGTTGGTTTATTTCTTTTTGTACTTCAAGGAACAGTTAACCTTTTTTAAAGGACTTTGAAGGTTCAGGCTGCTTTGTTTCTTTGGTATAAAAGCTAATGCAGATAGATGCATTATTATACTTAAGTTAGTGCCTTAATAAATTAAAACTTATTTATAATCTGTTTAAACTTATGATTTTTATTTAATTTGACATATTTAATGTACCAAATAATTAAGATTTTCCCCCCACTTAATCTATGCAGGGAAAAGTTAGGAAACAAAAGAAAATTACACCCCTCTGCAGCATGTTGTTTGCAAGTTTGATGAACTCCAAAGGTTTCAATTACCTTTGGCTCCTGGGAGCTTGGAAGGCATAATTTAGAAGATTTTTTTATTTGAGGGAAGGAACTGAGGTTCTCTACAGATGTTTCTTGCCATGTGGTGGAAAAATCAGGTGTAAATCAAGTTTGGTTATGTTTGCTTCACAGTAAACATTCTTGCAACACATCTTTGGGCATAAATAACTTCTCAGCAACCTTAAAGAGAAAGCTTGAATAAAAGAGGAGTGTTCATAAAGAAGTGGATTGTGAAGTGCACGTCCCTAAAATCACAGGACAAGTTGGACAATATAAAAGTCTAAGATGTCTTTGAAATGTGATACAGAATTTTTCAGTTGTATTATTTTTGTTGTGAGTCAGAATGTACAAGATCAAAAGACAAATCTTGAGGTCTGAATTCAGTTTCAGTCAATCCTTAGCTACTTGTATTGTAGCTAAGTAGCTACAGTAGAAGAGTATTGTAGCTAAGTAGAAGAGTAGACAGCCTTCGTTTGTCTAGGAATTTTTTTAAGTGGAAGGCTCTCTGAAGACCTGGTGAGATGCATTTGAAGAGAGATTTTAATATATTCTTTTACATAAGATGTTTATTTTGATTAAAATCCTGATCTGAGTGATGTGGGATAGCAGAAAACAAGATTTACATTTTCTGTAATGAGTAAATTTCTCTTCAAAAAGGAATCTTAAAGGGGTTCAGGAGGAAAACTCTTGCCTCTGACTGTTGCAGGTAGCAAAGGTGAAAATGTTCAAATGTTAATCATTTGAACAATGATTATCAATTGCTCTTCAACAGTGCCTCATCACAGATTATAGATTACTTTCTTTACTATGAAAATTATGGCACTATTTGAATGTCTGGTAGAAATTGTCAGGGCTCTGACCCAGAAATGCACAGGAGCAGAATCTTTTCTGTTTCACAACCAATCTGTACCACTCAAGTATCCACAAACTAGTTTACTGGTGTTCAAGATAATCAGACCAACTGATGAAGAAAAATCCATCACTCTTGTTAAACATGAGCAGTCCAAACCTCTGACTATGCAAAAGATGGTTATTGTGAGACTATGCTGAGGATGTATGACTTATTTAATGTAGTCTTGATATCTTCTGTTGGCCAGTGTTGGGAGTATTTTGCTGGTCTAGATGTGAGTTTCTCTGGCCCAGGATGACTGCTCTCTAGCTTTTCACATTGATGTGCTCTGACTGGGATTTTGCCCACACAAACAGTGTAAGTTCCATCTGGTGCTCTTTAGCACCAGATTGTGTGTTTATGCCCCAACTATCAGATTGAGCTATGAACACTAAATTCTTGAGTTCTAGGGTTTGTTTTGTTTCTTTAATGCTGAACTAGTATCTTAGGGTAACAATGAAAGGAAGAAATAGTTTTTATGTTCAATAATTAATTTTTACCATCTAAGGAAGAACGTGAAGGTTTCCCAGTAGATAGGAATGGATTTTGCCATGCCTGTGCACTTCCTTCTTCACACCTGCCTTCAGGTGCCTTTATAATAAATCAGGCAAAGAAGGCGGGGGCAGGAAAAGAAACATTTATTTTAATTTTTCTGTGGGACTCTCTGCTTCTTATCCTAAACCTCAGTGTCCCTGCTTTGAAAAATAGTTACAATGTTTCAGGCAGACAAGATCATATTTCAATTGTGAATGAGGCAATTCCACTACAGGTTGGAGATTAGAATTCATTTAAGATTAATTTGGAAACAATTTTAAGAAAAATGCAATGGGAAAATTAAGAAAATAGCTTCAGTTTTACCTCTCTGAAATGTCTGATTGATCTGAGAGCAGTGCATTTTTTTCTTTTTTCTCCTATGTCAGTAACTTACACATATATATAAGTAAATGAACAGGTTTTGCACATTTTATCAATTCAGTCTTTACTAATACATATTGAAAGACTGTTACTGTCACTCTTGAAGGAGTAAGAATTCCAAAACTCCATGATAGGAACCACGTTGTGGGAGCTTCATAATTTGAAAATGGATGGGAGGAGTAATAAAAAGTCTGCATTGAATTCCATGGTTTGTCAATTTCATGGGCGTTTTTAAAGACCAGGTGCCATTGTATAGTGCAAAGCATTTCAGATCATATTTGTAAACTGATTTGATCATGGCCTATCTTGTCCATATAATATACAAAGATAAATATCTCTAGGTGAAAAACTGTTTGAAGTCCTATTGTTCAGACACAGTATGTATCAAGAGTAAAATTCAATATCCATGTCCTGTCTTTATAAGAAATTATAGGAATGAAAAGAAAAAATTTCTACCATTTTTAATAGTTGTGCTACTTTGTGCCCCTGCAGTCTGTAATTTGAAACTCCAGTTTCCCAGTTTGCCCAGCATAAAAGAGAGACTAATATGGAAGGGTAAAAGGAACAAGGTTAAATTACTATATTTCTCAATAAAATTTCCTCTGAGAAAGAATATACTTTTCCTATGGGTCTCTTAAATAGACACAAGACAGTTATATATCAAAAAATAAGTTCATTGATTGAAGCCCTACTTTCTGGATAGTAGATTGTCTGCTAATAAATTTATGTACTCATTAGCTATTCTAACTTGGGGTTTATGTTAATAAGTTTAAATTACTTTTGATAATGTATTTGAATGTATTGTTTATTAATTTTAATAGCAAGCTGTGATGTCATACTGAAATTTTCTGTGTTCCTGCATCTGTTTGTGGGGTCTGTGATGTTTTGGGGGCTTTTTTCTCCTCTGTATTTTACTCATCTATTTTATATTATGTGTGGATTCATTCACTTTAGCTGAAGGATGGGGATTATGACCAGAATTTGTAAAAATATACAGTTTACTAAACATAAAAATACTGTGAAACATTTCAAGGGTTAGTTTCATTTTACACTCTTGCATATTGGGAAATTAAGTTGTAGGTTTTACCAGCAACAAGTTATTAGGGTGTCTGAGTCTCCAAATTCTAATTTGATCACAAAATATTTTAAAATTCATTTTGTTTACAGATCATGAGATTAATAATAAACAGCTATAACTTAATGTCTGAGAAAAGCATTTCTGTACTACAGCAAGTGTAGGTAAATGCAACAGACAAGCAGTTTTATCAAAATACATGTTTCTTCTCAAATACTGCCCACGTATATTGACTGGTGCAAATTAATACAGGGATTTTTCCTGTGAGGGTATGAAAGAGGTGGACATTTAAGTTTATACAAGTTAATCATCACTCTGCTTTTTATATATTAGTGAGAAAGACAATTTGTGAAGCTGACTTGCACTACATATACTTCCTTGTGGAAACTGACTGCCGTTTATCTCAATTATTCAGTGTGCAGGTCAACATGCTTGTTGGGCAAATGTTCTTTTCTTTCATTTTGTGAGTGGGAGAAGTGAGACCTTTCTGCAGATAGGGCATTGTTCTCCTTATCCATTAACAGATGTCAGCACATGCCTCAGGCAGGGTTAGCAAATACCACTCGCAGAATCACATTCCATCAAGGCTGATAGACTCTGTCTTCTGGGTTAGACACATGGTCAACACATGTTGCTAGAGTCCAGTTCAGACACTTCAGTAGTATTCCTACCTATGGAGGTTTTCTGTTATTAATTTTATTTTGTTTTTTAAAAATTTAAACTCTTAAATATTATTTTCTCCCAAATGCGACCAATAGTAAAGTATGTGTCAGTACAGCAGAGCTCAGACAAAACTTATTTGCTTTTTTAAGAAAGGTATGTAAGCAAATGAATCAGCAAACCGCAATTTTTGTGGTATAGGCAAGAGGTGGCTGAGGTAGGTTTTGTGTTTTCAAGCATAATCATGGAATAAAAGATGAAGCTGACATCATCTATGTTGCCAGTGCCTAAAGCAGACAAATGTAGAGTCATGTGTGCAGGATATTGATGACTGCATTTAAAAATACGTGAGCAGTAATTACCAGATCTCCTCATTCCACCTCAGATAAAGTGGGATAAATGTTGCTGGTGAACTCCAGAGTAGTAATAATGTGAACACAAGTAATGAGTTTGTGCCCATAAATCAAAATAACAGGGAGACTGGCTTCAAGCCAGCTATTTTGGATTCAAATTGTGGTCAGAGGCTCCAAACGCAAATCTCAGGCTGCCTGTAGTACCTTCTTGGGTGTGGTACCTTTCAGCTACTGTAAGCTTTAACAGGAAGTTTGTTTGAGTGATGCTTTTGACATCAAAATTTTTTAACTGCCTTTACCTTCGCTTCCCTTCTCTCTTCATCCATCTCTGCAAGTTAAACGCCCACAGCAATGGAAAATAAATAGTCGGGTAGAGACCGTAGCCAGGAGGTTTAAAGCTATCAGAGTTGGGACAGCTGGGAAATGAAAGCTTGACCTCATTGGGAACAGTGCTGTGACATGTTGCACCCCTTTATATCCCTTATCATCAACAATATGACTGTTGTTGCCCCCCAGGTGTGAGGAGTTCTTCGCTTCACAAGTTGCAGCAAAAGAGAAATTCTTAGAGATCAGGTGAAAGTCATGTGTGTGCCAGCTTTTAAGTGATTTCACTACAGCAGAGTCTGAGGAAACTGTTTTAATAAACGGCATGAAGGATATCCAGCTCTCCAATTAGGAGGCGCAGAATGATATGAAGTTAAGTGGATGAGGGAGGATGCTGCACTACTTGAGAATCTCTGGAGTACTCAGATTTATAGGTGGGAAAAAATGTTGATTTGTTAATTCCTTTCCTCATACCTATCCATGGAAGAGCAATTAGTTACTATTTTTTAATATTTGCATTATCATTGAACATACAGCTTTCTGCAGTGCTAGCTATAAAAAGTCAATACAGCACCCAGCTCTACAAACAAACATAGTTAGGTTTGTTAGGGGAAATTACTAACCGTAAGTGGAGTAAACACATTTCTCTAGAGTTTTTTTCTTAAAGGGCCTTTAACTCATGAAAATACATAAAACATGTGCCTATACTTTAAATTATTTGTCACTGTTAACTGTTACGATGCAACTGAAATTTTTGTTAACCAATAGAATCAGAAAAAATGGTATTTCATGTCTCTCAGCTTAATGGAATTAACACAGGAATATGTCATTCAAAGAACTTGTACATTTTAAATAGGACATTTCCCTTTCTCATTAAAACCTACTCCTTTCCTCCTGTGTTTTGCAGTCTTTTTGCCATAATTCTAATAGAAAACTCCTTCTGCATGTAGGCTTTCTTTGTTTTGCAAATGATGTGTTTCAGCCAAGGCACTTTAGGAAATTTTCAACAATCCGGCTTTATTAAACAGAAAAAAAGAAAACTTTTTTTTTTTTTTCTCCAGAAGCCTAAAGACATTTATCAGACTGGTTTTGAGGAGGTTTCTTGGTTCTGGAAAATAAGAGAATTAAAAATTTGTAAGTGGTTACCTGCAGCATATCTGTACATTTCAATTGTATGTGAAAAATGAAGTTTTGAGAAAGTGAAGCTTGATTAGTTATTTTATCATTAGTTATTTTATCAGTGTTGTAAACCTTGGCCTGGCCTATCTAAGAAATTTCCAGATCAATTGCTGATGTGGAAGTAGGTGCTCCTGACATTTCAAAAGGTCTAGTTTTTTTAATCAGCACAGAACAAAAATAATTTTCATGAATTTAGTGGGTTTTTGTTGTATTTCTTTAGTTCTGGCCAAACATTCTATGGCGCTTCTGAATTACACAGTGCTTAACGAGTTCCTTTCTTTTAAAACCTGAATGCTAGGTCAAACTGATTTGTTTCATGTTTTTTCCCATGTTCTAGTCCGCATAGTAAATCACTTGTTTTTCTCCATTAAATAGGCAGCATGAAGTACCAGGTAAAATGGTAGCTGATGAGAACCCTGTTCTTTAACAAGAAAAACTAGCCTTACAAACAGGAAGGCACAATGCCTCTCTTGTGCTGTTGGCTGGTAAGAAGGGGAAAGGCAGGAGATTCTGTAGGGAGACAAGCCACATAAACCTGATGCTTTTTCTCATTAAGTCCATCTTAATACAGCTCCCTTCCTTCTTATTTTTGCTTTTGGACCCACCCAAGCAATAGGAAAAATCTCCCAGATGAGGACATAGCAAGATTAAAAGGATAGGGTGGATCTCCCACAGATGCCCGTGAAGTAAAATGCAGGGAGATCACTTGGCTCTTTCAAGAAATGTGATAGGCACTTGCAGCCGGTTGTGAAACAGTAATTTGAAGTCTGATGAACTCTTCCAAGTGCAGGAGCCTGATTCTGCTCAGCTGTGTAATTACGATGGAAGGCAGCCAGACGAAGGCAGAGACCTGGGAGCAACCTTTTGGGAGGCTTGTTCCGGCAGAGTGGGTGGGAGAGTAGAAGGAAGGGTACAAATAATAAGTTTCTCTGCCTGATTGATAATGAACTAGTAATAAGTGGCCTTATTATAGTAATAAGTTTCCCATGGAAGCCTGATGATTGCAGAGAAGCTTTAGCTGAGTGCGTGTGACCACATCTTATTTTGATCAACTGTAGCACAGCAAAGCTGTGTAATTATCATAATCTAACAATTAGCCTGGCATCCTTTCCCAGTATTTAATTACTCCAATAAATGCTAATTGAATAGAGGACTTAATGGCAAGAGAATAAGTTTCTTTCTGCATTGTGTATTTAGCTTGCAGTCTTCTAGGCGCAATTTTGAATACTGTTTTATTGAACAGCAGCCTTGATTTTAAGTCCTACACAGTGTTTTTTCATGGTGTCTTGAACTTATTTTAACTTGTGAAACTGTAACCTGAGGACTGAAAGGTCATGGACTGCTTCTTTATATTAGAGGTTTTTTGTTTGCTTACTCAGGGTAGCAATATCCTGCTAGAGATCTAAAATGTCACTGGCTTGCTACTGTTAGCAAACACACTTCTCTTAGCATCTGGAAAATGTTGAATTTTCTTTTGGTATGAATAGAGCTAAAATTAAAATAGCTCTTTGATTGCTTCATTGTTTGTGCATCAGAATCATTGTTGATGTCAGCAGAGCTATGGGAACAGAGTTTATGAAATGTTGTGACAAAAGCCAGTAAAAAGAGCAGAAAAGCATTAAAGAGGTTATTTTTCCATAGCACAGAAATAGCATCTTTAAAATTATCTGCAGTAAAATGGTACACGTAATCTCACAACCCCTCAGATAATTAACAACCACAAGATTTCCCCTACCACTCTTAACAGCTTTAAGTTTGTTGAAATGAGGGGGCTTGAGGTGTGTAAAAGAATAACAAGGCACAAGTTACGCTATGTTCCAGTCACAGCATGTGAGTAGAGCTTGGAATGGTCCTAGTGCACTACACTTGCCATCTAAACACAAGCTGTGGGCAAGCTCAGTGCTGTGGAATGGTAAATAACTACATCATCACATTCTAAGAGCAACTAAAATATTGTTCTTTTGAATGATGCTAACAGTTTCCAGAAAATGTTTGTGTTATATGTATTATTGTGTGTGCAAATAACTATCTATACTCATCTCTCTGTTAATAATAATTTAAGCAAATAGTTTCATAACTAGTTGCTAAAAAAATTTTCAATCTATTTCTGTATTTTTCCAGTTCAAGCTTTTCTTATGCCTAGAGCATTTGTAACATGTGTTTCCAGTGTCTAATAACGTTTAACTTAACGGAGAGTCAGTTTTTGTTTGGATACTTATGGGACTTTTTCACCTGGCCTGCTTTTTCATGGTATTTGTAGGAACGGATTCTGTCTGAAACCTCAGTGTTTCCATTAAATTCAATTAAAAAGTGGCTTAGTCTCCATGAAAATAAAAAAAGAGGGGTTGAGTGACCAGCATTCATAGGGATATGCATGTGCTGCTCACAGAAGCCTTTTTACCTTGGGAAACAGAAAAGAAATGTTTTTCTGTGCTGTTCTGAATAAATTTGGGTAACTGTAGTTTTTATTTACCCCAAGAATAAATCAGCTCAGTGAATTTTGTTGACTTGGTTTTATATTTCAGATTATAATTTTAAAAAAAAGGCAACAAGGGCAAAGCATTTGGCAGTGGCAGTGTCCTCTGCACATTGGTGTTAACAGGCTGTACAGGCTCCAGGCATGAGAGTAGGGGCCATTTACATCTTTTTGCTTCCAATACCTGACCAAAGACCAGAACTTCATAATTTGTTGTCAGAGCAGTTATTTGGAGTCTTTTCTGGTTCACAGTGAAGCCTTGCTTCATGCATTTGACAGAATAGATTCCAAATAAAGAAAGGTTGACATAGTAAAAGGCAAATTTTCCAGTACACTTATCTTGAAGTAGAGCATCTGGTACGTCGATTTTACAGGAAGGGCAATAGAATATAACTAATAGAATTTGTAGGGGAAGCAACAAGCAGAAGCTATTGAAATTTTTAATCTATCCAAATGAGCAATTAGTGTTATTTGTGCTGTTCTTAAACTTGATTTTTGTAGTGTTTATTCCAGCAAAGAAAGGAAAAGAGAGAAACCAAACAAAACTGTTATTGCATTTTAAATAACTGTTTAAATAAATTGTCACTTGTTTCAGTGACCAGCAAAGCTATTAAGTTCAAGATGAGTCACATAGGCTTCAGAACTTAAAATTATGAAGAGAAGCATGCTCACAGACCACGTACTTTCCCTTTGTTAATGGATAAACAGAATACAGAAAGCACTAATAATTTTTAATTATTAGTTTTCCTAATTAGTCAGTCTTGTTTTCCTGTTGTTAAAATAACCATCAATTTCTGCATTCTGAATACCTGGATATTTCATTAGTGGCACTTTAGCACAGAAATATTCCTCTGGCAGTCTTTGCTAGAAGTACTGTCCAAGTTTTGTGTAGCAAGTTGATCTTTGTTGGTTATGGAAATATTTAAGCGTAGAAGCTACTTAACTATCTGTCCCTATTTTCAAAATGGTTTTTTAATACTACTGTCTAATAGCTGGCTTTGTAGCTTGCAACTTCCCAAGCCATTGTTTGAATGCCACCTGACAAAAACCAAAGGTTGTGTTTGAAGAATAGTTGTGTTTTGCTATGTGTAAGCTCAAGTGAATGGAGACAATTGACATTATTTGCCAAAAGCTGTGAGATTTCTGGAGAAGCCTTTTTGGTTGGTTTCTACCACAACACAATATTTTTTTATGTAAAATCTAGATAGAGCTGGTTTCTTCCTTGCATAAAGATCCTGTTAACCACATGCTTCCAGAAGGCTTGGGAGTCTGGGTGAGAATGTGCCAGAACAGGATGAAGATCTAATTGGGAAAAGAGAAAGTATAGCAGTGTGAGAAAGGTTCTCTCATGGATTGAAATTTTTTTAGAAATTTATTAAACAAAGCAACCACAACGATTGCAGACTTAATTTGGCTGTCTGCCCTAGCACAAAGCGAGACACAGCGTTGTCTTTAGCTCAGCTAGCCTGCAGCCAGGCAGAGCTCAAATGCTGTGACACCACATTTCATACCCCTCAAACCCTGCCTCATCACCTCCCCCAAGCCCTCCCCTTCAGATCGAGATGATTGGCTGGAGGTTGACTCAGTCGATCCTGTTGGCTTGTCTCTTGTTCCCAGCTGTCTTGGGGCATGTTATAGGCTTCATCTTCATTGGTCTTCCAGAGCTTTCCAACATTCCCCATACCTAGCGTACTTTATTAACCCAAACTATGACTGTTATCAACTTTATTGATAAACAAAAAAAGCGAGGGATTAACCAAATGAAATCACAACTGTTCCAAACTCTCATTCCCCTCAACAGTTCATTATTCTGGTAAACAATAATCAACACTACACATTAGCTGTGATTCTCCTTATTAATCGCATCAAGTGCGAAAACCAATTCCAGCAGCCTGGTTTTTGTAACATTATTAGTAAGTTTTCTGTTTGGAATGGAACTGAAAAAGGGACAGGACATTTGCATTTCCTGTCATATCTGCAAGTATGTCTGTTAATGGACTCCATCTGTAAATGTACATCTCAAACTGTAATTGTTTCCCTTCTCAATGTATGCATATGGCTGAATGCAGTGCTTTAATTTGAAATAGAACTTTTGTTTCAATCTAATACCTGGCATTACACTACTAAGTAAGAGGTTTTCAGCCTGTAAATGTTAAGCGTTTTCCACTCAAATGTGGTTTTAAATTCTTGGAAGTGTGTTTGTGAAGTGTTTCCTTTAATAGCTTTGAGGTCTGAGCTGATGAATTTTTTTGTGAGTTACTCATGGCCATCCCTTCCTTTTCTGTTCAGATTAGAAGACTTACCTTTCCTCTTTGAGGAGGTAAATACAACATGCTGCTGGTAGCTGGAGAAAAAGGAATGGTCTTAGTTCACACTTAACAGAAAAGTTGGAGGTGTTGTAGCCTCTTTTGGAAACATGAAATTAGTTCTGCATCACTTTAACATACCTGCTGAGTTTTTGATTACTGATTTGAGGATATTGCAAGACAGGAAATAAATACCTGCTCTCTGATTCTTAATTGGTTAATAACCTGGAGTAAAGAGACTTCACTCAGAGCTGCTTAATAAAATACCTTGGTACATATTTTCCCTGGAGGAGGTTTGCTCCTGTGCCAACAATATTGGCTAAAGGCCAGTTTAGATCACTTAAAATATGCACAATCTCCTTCCCTTTTTAGACACGTAAATGTAAACACTTCCTAGCTAGGGCAGATGACTGAGGAATGAAACTGTTGAGAGAACAGGGGAGCAGAGAGGAAAAGACACTGGGATAAAAAGGACTTGGTTGTGTGCTTCATGCTCAGACCTGCTTTGCAGGCAGCACTTAAGAGTCTGGAGGGTACTGGAATGAATAAAGACACGACTGTTTCAACACTCAGTAAAAAATAAATAAGAAGGAAATTCCTAAAATAGCAGTGATCAAAGAGGATGGTTACATTGTTGTTTTGTTTATTTAACAAGAATACACAAAGAAACTTTGCCAAACGGGAGTCAGATGAGGTTTGATTTTTCTTTTTTTGCACCATCTCACTGGTGCAGATTGCAAGTTTGATTTCATTGCTAAATTGGAATTAAGGTGTGATCACACATTTAGTCATCTGTCTCCTTGTACTTATCATCTCCATTATCATGGGCTGTGCAGTTGATTTCTTCCCCTCAAATTCAGCTATTTACAGTGCAGACACTGTCTGAGAAGTGTCTCTCCAGACTCTCCTTTTGGTTAAAGGAGAGAATTAGCTGCTTCTGGAAGTGTGATCCATCTCATTACAGTGTACTAAAGTGCCTGGATGAATTGGACTTCAGAAGTTCCTATTGCTCTCCATTGATTTTTAAAATAGTGTGGAAAAGCAGTTCACATAGGGTTATTTGTGTTGTAAAAGTCTAATAGTAGAGAGGGTCAGTCTGATGTTGAATGTATTACATAAGTATAATTCTGGAAGCATATAGTTTGTGTCACAGAACTGTAATTGGGGATTATGGTGAAGATACAGGCTGATAACAGAGGTAATCTTTAGAGTCACTTGAGAAAACGGAATTATTTATCACTTAGGTGGTTAAAAAAACGATTTGTTCACACACAAACAGACTTATATATAAGTATGTATCAATTTTTACTTATTAAAACTGTAATTGAAAAAAATAAATAGAGCTATCATTGCCTGAATGCAGCTTTTCTATTTGTACCTTACACTCTTTTTCATTACCTGTGAGAAATGACATACTATTAACTGATACAGAGAACAGACACCAATTTGAAAACAATACATTTTTGCAAATGTGTTGAGACAGTACCTGTTCAGGTGACAGATTTTGGAAGCACTGGAGAATAAAAATATAAATCTTGACCAACAATTTTGATAAATGTAAATTTTCCTGGAAGAGCTGTGGTTCAAAAAGGCTTTTCCATGTTACAGAGTGGAACCGTGAGGCAGTGCACTGGCTGAAATTATACAGATATATCACGCTTTGATGTGTATTCATTTTTTCTGCTTTAAAAAGCTATTTTATTGAAGTTAAACTATTGTAGGGATATGAAAAGGTGTAGTTTGCTCTAAATTTATCCTTGGAGGGCCAGCAAATCATTACTTTTTCTCTAAAATTAGATAGAAGGATCCAGATGGCAGATTTCAAGCCCATCAGGTGTTTAAAATATGCCCCTCAGCTAAAAAGAAGTATTATAGTTAAATCTGTCATGGCCTTTTTATTGCTCTGTGGTACACTTGACAACTTCAGCTGTGAAAGAGAGAAGCTACAAGTAGTCCAGTCAGCCTGAAATGGAGTAGGTCAGTGGTTGGTTTCTTTAGCTGCCCCAGGGAGTTTAATGAACGCACAGACCTGGTTTATGGAGTCATTAAATCCATCATGGTATAAGCTCCCATGAAGGCAGTGAATTTGTCCCTATAGTTCCTTCCAGACACTATGGTAGGCATTAGAAAAGTAATGTAAGTGAAACATGCAGGGGAGAAACAAGGAAATCCTCTCCACCCCCAACAAACAAGAATCCCACGTCTCTAAGGAGTAATCAGTAATAATAACAGCATTAATAAAATGCATCTGGGTTGGTGCCTTGCACTGCATTTCTCAGCTGGCACTCATTCAGATCTGTCACATTAGGCTGAGTGCTGATAATTCATATCCCAGAATCCTTTTATCTGAACAGAGCAACATCTCCAATGTATAGTTTTGGCAAAGGAGAAGCCCTGCTTTTCAAATCTCTTTAAAAAGCAATACAGACTTTTCTTTGCATCTTGACAAACTGTTGCTTATTATGATGAAAGAGTAACCTGTTTGTATTCTTGTAGTAATTATAAGTACGTGCAGTTGAATCAGCTTTCAGCACAGGGGTGATTACTGCCTGTTTTAGAGAAAAAGATATGTTTGGGTTACTTATTTGCATGCATGTGCAGATGTTTATATGGATACTGATTTGGGAAGGCTGATACAGTTTTGGCTTCTTTGCTGCTGCTTGTTTCTTTCTTCAATTAAAAAAAAACCTCAACCAAATAAGAGCGACACTTTCTTTGTTTATTAGTCAATAAACCGTAGGGAGAGATACCCTATAACTTGGTGGGTCATAGTAACAGACTTATTTTGTAAGAGGATAGAGCAAAACCTTTATCCAAAAGGTTGTATGATCATGTTCCTGCACAATAAGACTCTGATAGCTCTGGTGAATTGTAAGGGTCATTTTTGAGAGTGAATGTGCGTGGCTGGAGTGAAATGAAGTGCCATTAGTGATGCCCTTTTTATGAGAATGTCACCCAGCAACAAGGTCGTCCTGAGATAACCGTGCTTACATTTGAACTCTTCCTGTGATTTCAGATTCCAGCGAGGTGACTACCACATCGATGTCTGCATCAATGACTACCTAGATGTGTTCTGCCCTCACTATGAAGACTCAGTGCCGGAAGATAAGACCGAACGTTATGTTCTGTACATGGTGAACTTTGATGGCTACAGCTCCTGTGATCACACTTCCAAAGGGTTCAAGAGGTGGGAGTGTAATCGGCCGCATTCCCCAAATGGACCATTGAAGTTCTCGGAAAAGTTCCAGCTCTTCACGCCCTTCTCACTGGGATTTGAGTTCAGGCCAGGCCGGGAGTATTTCTACATCTGTGAGTATAGAGAGACTTGCCATTGTTGCACAGCAGGTATAAGAAACCTAGCTGATTTTTCACCTAAACTCTGTGAAAATACAGAGGGGCAAACGGTATATAATGCAGATCTCTTACTGTGAATGCAGGCTTAAACTATCCCCAGATACATTAGCTAGGAATCTAGCTAGTGAAAATGACATTAAGTCATACCTTCTTTTCTCACATGAAATAGCATGCCAGCCTGTTCACTGAACCACAGCTGACTTTTAAAGCAAAATGCACCATTACATTTATTGCAGCACTCTGAGGTGGAGAGTTGGGGCAAGAAAGGGAGGATAGAAATTGTCCCCAAATATGAGAAAAAAGAATTAATCCTTTGCATGTGGAATATCTCGATTTTCTTACTTGCTCAGATGAAATATTCTTGTGGTATTTATCACCTAAGGAAAGTGAGGTCTGTGTAGTTTTTAAGTGATATTATGCTGCTGATGTCAGTAGTCCAGTACTTAAAGCTGTAATTTCTCAGGCTAAATAATCCTAATATCCAAGTGGCTCTGTTCTTCTACCTTCCTTTCCCCCACAACTTTTTCATGGATGAGCTGTTTCTGTCAGTATGGCAATGGGAGTGCTCTGGAAGCAAGAGGCAAGCAGGTGAGGACATCTGCATCAGGATTGATCCAGGCACCCAGAAGAGATGCACTTCGTGTGGGTCTAAGGAAGTGAAAACACCAGGAGCTTAAAACCTAGTGGATTAAGCAATCCCTTAACTCCACTGTGCAGGTCATATCATTTCAGCTATCTCATGTGTTTAGTACTCCCAACAAAGATCTTACTTCATCAACTTGTTTTGTACCTGTAGCTTTCACTCCTAACAAGTTATGACTGATCCAGCTTTTACTTTTTTTCCTGTTTTTAGTGTTAGACTACAGAGTTGAGATCTTTAGACAGATTGTAGATACCAATAAATATTGCTTTCATATGTGTAGCTGGCCTTTCTACTGTGAAACAGTCATTCCACCTCATTGCACCAGAGAAACTGAGTATGTATGATCCCTGTTTTCAGCCTCATTTCTTCAACGTTGAGATTTTTGTTTTCTCTCCATAATGTACAGGGAAATAACAGTCCTAGTGGATAGTTTCCCATTAATTTATTTTTCTTCCATCAAGTAAAAACCTCTAGTGAGTGGTGTTTTTTCATCAGAAAAACTGTGCCTTGTTCATGTTCTGAAGCACAATAATAAGACTAATACCAAAAATAATATTTTAAATAATGTTTTTAAAAGTGGAGTTTGATAGGAGGAATAGTATAAAGATCTCAGAGTTAAATAGATAATGTTCAAGGATAAACAAATCTATTATGTAGACTCAGTTCTACTTGTGAGACTTCAGCAAGAGTTCTGTATTTCAAAATTCTTGTATCAGTCTCCCTGGGAACAGTGCAATTTTTTTTCATGGATATTTGTTTTGTTAGTTTTTTAATTTCAGTTCCAGAGTATCATCAATCAAATAAGCAGGAATAGTTAAGGTAAGGAATGCAGTCTATCATCACAAGGATGCAATAAAATGTAGCACTGGAATTCCATAAGTAGCTGCAAGCCTGAAACAAATAATTGGTTTTCTAAATTTAAAAAAGAAAAAAAAGATAAATGTTTTATGATGGTGAAATCCAAACATGTAAGTAAAGGAAAAAAAATATGAGAAATCTCAGCTTGGGCTGTCTAATTGCTTAAATTTTAGAACATACAAAAACCGTTGAACTCTCAAGCAAGATGTTATTATTTAAATGCACCCAGGTTGCTTATACCTGGTTTTCCTCACTTATGCTCAAATTCAATATGTCACTAAAAATCATATAGCTTTCATTTAAAAATCTATAATAGTCATTTAACTGTCAAGGGCTCCCTTCAAAACAATTGTTCTGAAGAACTTTAAAATTTGAAGAGCTTTATGATATTAAACTGCATTCATATGGATTTTTTTTAATGAAATATAAAATAGCAAAAAAATTGCAAAGAGATGTAAAGTATTAGTTTAAGCTAAACTTAGCTGAAATTAAATTTGTGTTTTAGTGACATAAAAGCATTTTTTCTTTTTTTATGTAGTTTAAATATGTTTTTCCTTCATCCTTTGTTCTGCTGAGGGCATTAACAATCTTGATACTGCAGAAATTTCAGGGAAGTGCTGTACAAGTTAACGATAATATGCAGGCCTTCTCAGGCCACAGTTGTCCATCCTGGAATATTTTTCTCTTAGTCTATGCTGAAGAAAGAAGATAGTGGAATGTTGTTCCTTGTTTCCTCCTCAAAATTGTAAGCAGGTGCTAGTTCAGGCTGTGGAGACCACTTTTGTTACCTTTCTGCATCTGCATGTTAAAGAAATTACTGCTTTGCCATGAAAGGTTTCCTTTGCTCAGCAGATCTGAAACCTTTGCCCCCTCTGCAGCAGAGAGGGAAAACTGACTATATAGGATTGGTCTGGCATGTTCTATTAAAGGGTTACAAAATATGTTGTGTAGTCTAGACCTCTGAAAAGACAGAAATATGAAGTGGCTGGTTAGTTTAATTACTGTCTGGAGCTTTGTCAAAAATCTTCACAATCTACCTTTTAAGGATGTGGCTTGCCTCTCTTGCTTCCGTTATTTTCAGAAAATGAAATAATTTCTGAACAACCATTGTCTCTTTGTCTGAACTACTCATTTGGAAAATACCACCATTCTTTGTTATGCCATTGTCTTCACATATTGCTCAGATGAACTTGGATCTCCATTCTTTGCATGTTCATTCTAGGAAAATGCAAGGAAAGATCTTACCCATTTGATATCAGATTTACATAGAACAAGTGAATTCAACTTTACAGTCATGCAAATCAAAAAGTACTGATTGAGCTTGCTTTTGGGAGATGAAAAGGTTACTAAATATTTACAGAGAAAATAACTTTTATTTAGTTAGGGTGTGCACAGTGTGGGGCTGGGGAAAGTAAATAATAGATCATGACCTGAAGTCTCAATTTTTACTTAGGTCTTACCAGGTGTTCGTCTCAGGTTAGTGTATGCTAGCCTGAAAACAAACAAAATAGTATTGCTACTGAAGCAGAAGCAAATGAAATATAGAGAAAGCAGAAACAAAGTAGTGTAATGACAATGATTTTAATGTCCTTTGGTTAAGGTGAGGTACTGTGCAAGGTAAGATGAAATCAAAAGCTAGGAAGGAAAAAAAAAAAAAAGAGTTACATTATATATTTCAAAATGAGCATATAATTTCCATTATTTTAACCTAAATGCAGATAAATTATATATGTGTTGAGTGAAAATATAAGTGACAATTTGGCAAGCATACATCAGGGCTGTTGAAATAAAAAGAAGGGAGATGTGGCTAGAAGCAGGCTGGTACAGATAACTGCAGAATCCTGACCTCAGTTGCCAAACCAACTGTTCTGTGGATTTAAGCTAGAGCACCTAGTTCTTTTCTTGAAAATAATGATCTGTGTCGAAACTTTTACTAATATTAAGGTGTAGCATATGCTTTTCTCTGAGTCATCAGTCCAGTTATTTCAGAGAAGAACTCAATGATTTATCCTTATCTATGGATGAAATATCTGTGGTATTTATATCATATCCTTCAAGATTTTATGTGTATTTTTTATTTAGTCATTTGATCACTGTGAATCTTTTAATTTATATATGTTTATACCTTTTTCCTAGAATGACAAGGTAGGTTTGTTCTTATTCACAGTTCTTTTACTGTTCTTCTGTTCTCCACAAGATTCTGACGATATTTGCTAGCAGTCAGCAGGCTTTAGTTTTTATATATCTAAACATAACTTGTGGGATTTTTTTCTCTGTTCTTCTTGAGAAAATAGCTCCTTTCATATTTTAAAAATCCTGTTGAAAATTTAAAAACTTGTGATTTATTTGTATGACCTTTTTTGCTGCTATTTCTTTCCAGTTTTATCTCCTGCATATGTCTTTCTCATTTTATTTCAAAATACTTGTGCTGTTTTTTTGTCTCACCTTTAATGTGTCAGTATCAGTCTGCCTTTGTTACCACCATTTATTTGCATGAAGCTTCTGATTGTCAATTGAGAAAGCTTTGGTGAAATTTCATTGCTCGTGATCGTATCAGGATAGTGTGCTTTTATGACTTTAATTTAATTACAGTTATAAATAATATTTTTAAATAGTTCATATGTTTATGGCTAAATTTAGAAGCAGTTTGTAAAGTTATTCTTTCAGTTGTACGTACGTTTCTTAATAACATCTAACCATCCTGTACTCCTTTTTCTCATGGAATATATTCCCAAGAAATCTGCTCTTCCCTGTTCCCTTGATTTTTTTTGGTGTTCGTGTTTGTTCTACGTTTTCCTTGTTTCTCTGAGCTAATTTCTTCTTTTCCTGAGATTTCTAATTCTGAGGATTTTTATTCAAATGAGATTCCCTCCTGACAGTCTTAGCTGCTGCTTCTATAAAAAAAACTGTGATTTGTGCTATTTCTAATATAAAATTGTCTGTCTTCTGTTAGCTGGTATCATCTCTGTTTCTGGAAATTGTTCTCACCATATTCCAAAGACTCTGGAACTATTTGAATTCTGGTGTCATTTTTCTCTGACAGCTGCCAGGTAGTTGGCCAATCATTCTGCACACATCTGGAGGCTTCCCTGATTCTAAGGATTTTAAGGAAAAAACAATAGTAGAAAAAAGTGTTTTAATACCTGTGCCTCTTACTTCTGCCTATGAAGTAGGTAGTTAGCTTGTTGTACTAATACAGTCTCTAACTGAGCTCTTGTTGAGCCAGTAGCAGTCCCTGATTACAGTTAAGCTAAACTTGCTCTGTTTTCCCCCTTCTACCATGTTTTGTGAGTGGTTGAGGGTTGAGTGTTTGTGCTATTATTTTTCTTCAGTCTCTGCTACAAATCAATTTTTCTGTCCTGTGCAGTTTCATGTTTCGTGATCAGGTTGATTTTTGGGCGGGTTACTGTCTTTTTATCTCAATATGTAAGCATAATTCAAATTGTTATCATTGGCTTGCCTTGTGCCTGTCTGCTACTTTCCACCTGAAATATTTGTGGTAGAACCTGTACTGAAGTGCTCTTTCCAGGTATCTTAGCCACTGAATTTTTGGGGATGGGACAGGACTCGAAACTACCACTGCTTGCAGCTACTGCTGGTCTTTTGAATTTTTGATTTTTAATGAAGAATTATTGGCAGAATTTAGAAGTCTTAACTCACAGGAAAGAACTGTACGTATCTCTGTATAAATCAAGAGTTAGCATAGGAAGTGCAGTGTTCACTTTTCGTGGAAATTAACACAGACCTGACAATATGATGAAGACCCTGGAAGCTTCCAGGCTGCCAGCTCGGCTACTGTTCTTTTAGGATTGGGTTCAGTATAGCAAGAATTAAGAAAGGTGACTTTGCAGAGGCAAGGCTGAATAGCCTGTGATATTGTATGGGAGAAAACTACTGAGAAATCTTAGCACTGTAATTGATTAACAGTTACTATAACAGGTATTTTTCATGTGCTCAGAAAAGAATGATATTAAACAGCTGCATAGATCTCATTGCTCTTGCTCAAGCACCAGCTTAATAGTAGTGGATATCAGTGTTTTGCATGAACAGACGCAACTCACTGTAAGATGGTTTTTTGATTTAGGGATCTCCACATTTGCTAGAGGTTTAGTTTGATGTAATGGGAGCAGGAACAGAAAGACTGTGAACTATAATTTTGTCTTATCAGAAAATATAAATGTGAGCCCTCCCTTCTCTCTCTTTTTATCATCCTGCTATAAACCTGGAAATCCTGCTTTATCAGAACCAGTTGGTGTCATCAGCACAGCAGTTTATGCTGCTGACTGTGGCTTTGTTGGTAGGAGGTGCTGTCTGAGGGTGTAAGTACACTGTTTCTCAGATTTTGAGCCTGACTTACCTGGAAATTCCTGCTGAAAAAGGAGATAATTTAAAGGAAAAAATGGGACTCTTCATGTGCACCCTGAAGAGAATCATGAGAATCAATCAAAGGTTATAGGCAGTTTGGCTAACAGTTTTATTAGATTACTTAGAATACTTAGTTTTTTAGATGAAGCCAGTCATATCCCAGCTGGGGTAGCACAGTAATAGTTAACTGGTATTACTCCAGAAATTACTTTTTTTTTTTTTTAAATGATCCAGCACTTAGAATATATGGTTTCTTAATAAGCAGTCATCTTTTCACTGAACAGTTGTATGAAAAAATCTTTCACAAAACTCCTCTTTGGGTGTTTTTGTCCTCTCATACCTCTGACTTCCATGCTCTAAGAGGCCTGGTTTGTATATTTTTCCATCTTGAACTTGTAAATACTTGAATCTGTCAAAATCAAAGATTTGACTTTGGACAAAATTTAACTTTAGAGAATTGTGTGAGCTTTAGAGAAATGAGTAGAGCAGATTGATGGTAAATCTTGTCGTACCATACTTAGCTTAAATTGGGGACAGTGAAGTCACTTTATTTACTTGTAGGCTAAACTTCTATTAAAAATTGTTTCTAGTTGTTAAATGACCTAAATAGTGTATATTTTGCTTTAAAGGTGAAGATGGGATTTGTCTTTCAGCAAGTGAAAAGGCAGCCTGTCTTTAATTCAACAGCTGTTATTTAATTCAGGTACTGCTGGTGCTTACATTTCCTCATTGTTTTTTGAAAACACGAAGATCACTTTTGGAATTCTCTCTTTAGAAATCCTGGTTTGCACCAAAAACTGAAAAATAAAAGTTAACTAAAGAACATTATTAAATCACAAACATTTTTAGCATGTTAATTGCACTTCTCTTTTGGATAAACATTGTTTATTGCCAGGCTCCCCATTAACCTTTCAATCTAGACCTGATCAACATAAACACCAATGCTGCTTTGACAGCAGTGGGATCAGACTTGCCACTCTACTACGAATCCTGCTTTGATAGCTGCTTTATTAGAATCACTTGAGATGTTCTGAATGAAATCAAAGCAATTGAAAGGGTTTGATAAATGTGTACTTTAAAAAATATTTTTTGTGATAACATTAGACAGACAAGGAAGGTGACCTTTAAAGGGGATTCATGCTTAGTCTAGTGTGTAGATTAAAGGACTGGTTTCTGTTAGAAAGCATCAGAAAGATTAAGTACTGGTTCTACTTAAAAGAAAGCAGAAATAATCACTAGTGTCTAATAGATTTTGACATTGGTTGTGTTCTTAGAATCCTCAAAGGGAAAATTAAAAGCTGTTGAATAATTTGAGACTTGGGAGAAATCCATATAAGAAAATAAAGAGAGAACCCATGGAAGTAATGGTTTCTATTGCCTGAGTTTTTCAAAGGGAATGAATGTCTTTCAGAAAGCAAGTTTAAAAAAGAAGGTTTGGATTCACATGCTTCAAAAATTGAAGTGCCGCTATGGTCCTGACAGTTGCAGAAAAATAAAAGAGAGGAAGTTATATTGCACTTGCATCTCTGGACATTGTCTGCAGCATATTTTGTAAGGTCTTCATCCCTCTGTGAAGATCAGTGACGTGTTACTTTCTACTGAAGGACAGATTTTTTTTATTAGAAGGGTGAAGGAGTGACCACAGAAAGAATGAATGACAGGGTTTTCTTTTCTGTATCTTTTTTTTTCTTATCTAAGCTGCTTGACAAAGGCCAGTTCATTTTGTAGAAAAATAAAGCATGTATTGAATGTTATCTGATCATCAAATCACAAGCATTAAAAAGACAGATTGGTTAGACCTTGGCTAAAAGACCTTTAGGAGGAAGCATTAGGAACTTGATGAATCTGAATGTGAGGCACCTGCCTTAAGACAAATGGTGACTAAATGTTCCCTCCTGGTGACTGTACTTTTTCACATTTGTGATTCTTGTAAAAATCCCATTGCAATTTTCTTGAAAGTAACTGTTTAAATTTCAGTGTTCTGCTGGAAGTACAATTGAATGAATTGCTCACAGCTCTTTAAATCCTGATGGATCGTTCATCATTCTTTACTTTAAATCAGTTTTGATGTTCAACAGCCACAACTTAACATCTCAGAGGTGGCTGCACTTAGTTGGTGGGTGAGACTCATTGCAGTGGTACTTCACTGGAATGTTATGAGATTAATAAACTGAAGCACGTGGATTCCATGGATGAAAGGTTTCATAGAAATGGAGAGTAATATTAATAATTATCTGAGGACTTATAACTCTGTAACAGTGTTCTAATTTGATTCCTGAGCAAACTGAAACCTGTTTAATGAGCTGTTGTATTGGAAGTATGCATTTCGTAACATGGAGCACATGCCAACAGAAATGAAAATAGCAAAGCAGTGACATTTGGAATAACAGTGTTGTACTTCATTGCCTCCGTGTCATCAGCATGTTAAGCCTCCCTATTCCTCAGACTAAATCACCAAGGCAGCACTTTCTCGGATGATACTGTATGTGTCACGATACAAACTTGATTATATACGCATGCCTGTGTCCACTAGACCAAAACTAAACTCCCTCAATGAAAAAATGCTTCATGCTGAGCAATTGGCTGATGATCTTGTTTCACAAGTCAATATTCAACATTCAACTCCATATTTTTTTTAGTACTTGAATTTAAAAGAAGCAAATTTGTTTCTCATTGACCTAACCCTCTGATATTAGACGAGGCTGTGAAAAAGAAAAACATCACAGAATTCTCAATAACTTTCTTATTTCCAAATAATGTGTACCCTTTAGACAAGGTGGCCAGGACTCTGGGCTCAAAATGGCACATGTTGTTAATGCTTCTATCTCCAAGATCCTTGGAAAGTCAGTATAAATCATGTAGAATAAGATTTTTTTCACAAGAGTATTTACCTGTATGTAGAAATGCTCTGCTCTAAAAAATTACAGAAAAATCTTTTCAGCCTTTCAAATGTTTTCACTTCCCCCCAGAAAAGTAGTAGGTCATCTACACTGTTGGCCAAATGAGATTTTTACTGCCTCTAAAGTCTCCCTGGCCTTCCTTTTACATCATGAATATATAATATTTAAAGTATCAAGTGGTATAGCCAGCTAGATACAGCACTACTTTAGGGAATTAAGAATGGCTAGAAGGAGTATCAAAATCTCACTTGTACCATACCGCTATACATAAATGTAACCAGGCTCCTTATGATGGATATGGGGAATAACATTGCTGTTGCTGATCTTCCGGGGATGAAATGATCTTAATTATTTGAAGAATAATCAGAAAGGAGACATATTAATCAATTTGAAGAGCCTTGACAATTCAGTCATAGTGGTGTTCAAAATGTATTCAGGCAAAAATGAACCAGAGCAGCTTAGCTCACATATCTTATGTCTTAAGAGTAGTAGGTGAGGGTATTTTGAAGATATGATCTTGGGTTTATTTTAAGTGGTTTTATTGACACATCTGCTTTTGGTAATACTAGCTCATCTTCCTTTATCTCAATACTTGTAATTGCATGTGGACTACTTCTCTCTAATATTTTGAGATTTTGGAGAAGACAGTCAGGTGTGAGGCATGGAAGACTACACTGTTGTCCTACAGCACAGAGCCCCATGTTGGGCCTGAAGTCATGATTTGTAACAGCAGCTGCAGCAGGACTTGCTGTCTGCCTTAAACGTAGTGCCCATCTTCAGGACCGTGAAAGAATGCAGCCTGTCCTCTTGAAGAAGGCTGAGTAACAACCCCTCTTTTCTTCTGGTTAGTGATGCACAGATAAATAATGAATTTATTTTTCCACATTGGCATGAAGTTATTAATGCAGTTCCTGTTGGTGCTTCATGGAGCTGAGATCTGACTTCCTTAGGTCCTATCTGCAAACAACAACAAAAAATAGAAGGGAGGAGTGGCATGGTCAGAAGTCCACAGGTATATCAGTGAGGTACAAAATATCTTTCTCAGAGAGATGTTTAGAAACAAAACATAGGTTTTTTCAGAAATAGGGGTATGTTCCAGTGAGGATGATGATAACAGTGTTGTGTAGTTCATATACGAGCAACTGATATGGACAGGTTTCTGTTTAACAATCTCTTTTATAAATTTTTCTTGTATTTCACAAGACTTCTAAAGTTATTTTCTTCGAAGTTGAATATAAACAGGTAAATCATTATGCTACTGGAGTTTCAAATTAATGACTATGTAAGAATACATTTTAATTACATTTATAACAAGACAAAGATAGTAATTGTGGAATCAGTTGTCTGAAGCCTTAAAATATGGATATCATTTATTTTTCACCAGTGGCAGTGTGAAGCCTCTCTTACCTGATTCTCACTTGAACGATGTGGGCAAGGCTGCCTCTGAGGAAGGAAGCATCTCCTTGAAAGCTGTTTGGAAGTGTGCCGCAACATAGTTCCAGCTTCCAAGTTTCAGCTCACACACTTTGTTGCAGTGCTGGGTCCCAAAATTAAATTAGGAGGAGTCTATCAGTCTTTCATTGCAGCGCTGAAAAGCACTGGTGACTAGGTAGCAAAAACAACAGCCCCTTCTCTCTTTAAACAGACTTCCATGTCTGTGCAAAATGTGCCACTTCCATCTTATAACAGGGGAGTGTCTGGTAGGTTTCACTGCTGGTGCTTTCCCCCAATCCTGAGCAGAACAATCAGCCAGTGTGGCTGGAAGTTGTTGCCAGAGATAGGGTTCCTCATCTGTAGTTCCTGCACCTGTAATAGCTTTGCTTAGAAAGATACACCAGTGCAACAGCATTTTTTTGTTTGCAGTCCTGCTTGAAATACTCAGAGGCAGCTCAAGCAAAACTGTGTAAATTAGTCACTGTCACATTTAGACATTAAAAGAGAAATTAGTAATTTATATTAATCACGAATGTTTCTCCAGGTTTTATTAACAAGAAGCTTGGCTGCCAGAATGACTTTTAGAAGACATTTTTTTTTTGCTCCCAACTGCCACAGAGAACAAAACAATTATTAGGGGCATTTAGATAAAGATTTAACAGTTTTGAAAATTTATTTGAGGAAAATTGTATTTTGCTATGCATTCCACTTCAATGGGGACCATCACTGCCAGCATGATTTGTTAGCTCCTTGATAAAATTATACAGTGGAGACACAAGATGGTGTAATTCATTTTGAGAACAGAAACAGGTTAATCAACAAAGCAGAATGAGAAAAAACAAACCAGACCCACATTTCTTAATTTTTTGGCAAGTTGAAATTTCCAATAGGAGAAGTGAGAAGTCTGTCTGCCTGCTCTTTTAGCACATTTTGGTTCATTTTGTCTTCATGCTTTCTTTTTTGTTAGCCCATATCATGCCTTTTTTTCCTTAAGATTGCTTTGTGAATCCTATGTGGATCTCCACGAAAAAGTAGTGCAGGTGACCTCTTCATATTCTGCAAGTAGTTCTGTGGAGCACTATAGGAACAGCTCATCAACTTGGTACAGGGTGTGCAGAAATTACTAGAATGATAAGAAAGAGGTCAAAATTAATATTGCAGGTTTCAACAGCAATGCAGGACAGACCACCAACATGACCTTCAGATTTTCACGTTTCAGACAGACAAAATCAATTTCCTAGCATACTAATTTTTGAGCTAAAAGAGAGAAGTTTTATTTTGTTCTGTTATGGGTATCTCCATTTTTGCTTCCATTATTGCACTTCAGGACGGTGTAAAATCAAGAAAATCAAAACATAAGTGAAAAATCTTTTGTTTGCTACAAAGGAGACAAACAAGGGTTGAAGGAGAAAAAAAACTCATTACAAAGAGATTAGAAAATTAATTGGTTGGTGGCTCTGACAGCTCTCATTGGATGTCTAAGGATCTGGTGAAAAGAAAGTACTGTCTCAAACATAACATTTCTTCCTATTATTTCTTTCTTTCACGTAGAGACTCCTCTGAAGCATCATTAGGTTCCAATTATTTTCGGTGAAATATTTCACAAGAAAAGGGCATGATAAAATCAGTAGAGGTAGTGCTATTCCCTTGAGTAACTTCCTGTGGTTAATACTCAAATGTAATAGGGAAGGCTTCTGTTCAACCTCAAACATAAAGAGGTTTCTGCAGGGATGATTCTGATCCACTGAGGTTTTGAAATCTTGTGTCATGGCATTAATATGCCCTCTCTTTCCCCAAAATCAATATGGGGCAGCTGATGAATACAGTGGGTCTGAACACTTGATTATCTTCCTGGCTTCATACAAGCATAGGATCTATTATTAGATTTTTTTCCCTAAGGATGTGTTGTCTTAGAGATACTGTTCTTCCAAAAAGATTAATTATTTGTAACAATGTTTTCTTCTCAACTGACTGACCTTTTTTCCTATATTTACCATGAATTTAGCATGTATGTGTGTATGGATATATATGCATATGTGTGTATATATACATGTATAGTTATAAAATAATAGTATGAAACAGTCTCATATTGTAGAACCACAGAAGCACAGAAAGGGTAAGGTTGGAAAGGACCATGGTAGTTCATCTGGTCCAACCTCACTCCTCTAAGGGTCATCCCAGAGCACATGGCACAGGATGGGTTCCAGTTGGTTCTTGAATGTCTCCAGTGAAGGAGACTCCACAGCTTCTCTGGGAGACATTGGTTAGATCTCTGGCAAAAAATAATCTTTATGAGTTAAACGTTATAGCTGTTGCGATTATAAAAATGCTAATTTTCACAAACTAAGATGTTTTAACAAGGGCAAGATATTTGTAATATTAAATGCTAGTGAAGATTATTATAGACTATCATTCTCCTCTACTGGTTGATCTGACCAGCTATTCTTTTTTGTCCTTGATGTGAAATAATCAAAATCACTACACATTTTCACAAAATTAAAACCAGAATAAAGATAAATTTAGCCCTAGTTTAGGTAGGGGACTGTTTGTGACACTTGGGGTAGAGCTGTGTCTGTCTTTTCTTTAACTTTACTTCCTCTCTGCTTAGTTCCCTTTCCCTTCTTGGTATCAAATGTGGTAATCAATGTGCCTTAGAGAGAAACATTCCCACTGAAATCTGTCCTGTTGAAGAAAGTGGCGGAGGGAGCCAATCTCTGCAAGATGTGCTCCAGCTTCCTAAAGGAAATATGTCAACTTCTCAAAAAGTTAGCCACCCAAATCTTTGGGATGCAAAATATAAAATGTTCATTTTCCCTGGAGTTTTCTCAACTACCTATCATGCCATGCTGCTTCTGCCTTCTTAATTGAAGGACAAAGTGAATTCTCCAGAAGCTTTGCAGTTACCTGCAGTGGTCAGTGTCTGCTGTGAATTGAGGTTCCCAGACCTTTGAGCTAGCATTTCCTAGGTGGAAACGCCAACTGCTTGTTCTTATCAAAGACAATAGCATAGCTTCTAACCAAATTATGGATTAATTTGTAAAGGTGTACATTAAGAGTTAGCTTGGAGAAAGCCCTTATAAAGGACTACCTAGGGAGAATATTTCTTAATATTCAAATCTAGCTGACAAGAGATATTTCTGTCTGTGACTATTTCATTTTAGTGAACTATGGAATATTTTGTGTGAAATATAGTCTTAATCCAAAAATTAATCTTTTGGGAAACCTGCTGCCTCATTAAAGTTGTGGGAAGAAAAGGAAGGGAAATTTTTTGGAACTGTATTGACTAGGAGAATGAGAAACATTTTGCTTTAGAAATGTAAATTAAAGTTACACTCTTAGTATTTGTGTGAATACAGCTGGATTTTCACAAAGACGTATGCCTTTCCTTAAAGTGCTTGTGAACAGCATATGGTATTCTGTGTATTAATATATACATGTAAATTTGCACTCCACTCTTATAAATATGAGATGAAATTATAAGCATGTGCCCATTCTTAAAAAAAAAAAACCCAACAACAAAAACAACTGAAAAACAACTAGCAGTAAAGGACACACAAATAAAACAGCAACAGAAATTCCCACGAAATTTCCTTAGCACTTAATCAAATGTATTTTAGGCTAAATAAAGCAGATTCTGAAAAGGTAATTTTCTGTGAGGGAAGGGGGGACAAAACACTAAAGTATATTGGATGCAAAAAAAATATTATTTTTATTCACTTTAACTGGATTTCTGAAAAAACATTCTGACAAGTATGCATACAGATGTTGTGATATTCATGGCCTATTTTGACTTGAACCTCAGAAAATAATATTGGTTTTTGTGCATCTATATTCAAGTGGACTCTGTCTAGGCTTTAGGACACTGATCTGACATACACCTGAACACACAATTAAAACAAAACAACCGCAACAGAATAAACCAAAGCAAAACAAAGAAAAAACTTCCAACACAACAAAACCCATCACCTAAACCCAGGGTAAATGCAGTTTCCATTATTTTTTTGGAATAAATTCCACATATGTGTCCTCTACTCTATTATTCCTTGATCCCAGTCCCAAGTAGGTAAAATAAATAGTTTTCATCACAGGCCATATGTTAGAAGTGTTTAGCATTGCCAATTTGAGTCATAATTTTAGAAGTACTTAGCTGTCACTTAGGTATCTAAATAGTTGGCCTGATTTCTAAAATGCTTTGCACATGAAGCACAGAGTTCTTTTGCAAATGTGATCTCTGTTGTAGATTGTAAACATCTTGAAAGCTTGTCAGTAGGTTCTTTTGAACTGTATATTTGTATTTTTACCTTTTTTTTTGTGTTGTTTGTGTGTTTTATGTGGAAATACAATATTATCATCAACTCGACCCCCATTTCTGATTGACCACAGGGGCTAAGATTGTCTTATATTGTTAGCTGTTCTTCATTTCAACACAAACTGCATTTCTTAGCTTAGAAACACATAAAAGAGTCATTGTAATGTTGATGTGGATGGTAACTGACTTGAAAGTACAAGATTTATTTTAAGAAGAAAAAAGTCTTAAAACTAGATTTTAAACATATATCTCTCAAGAGAAGAGTCTCTAGACAGGTAACACTTTAATCAGATAAAAACATTTAGATGGAGGGACCAGTAACAGAGGGAGCTGGAATACTGCCCTATCTTGGCCTTTTGTTCTAGGGCCACCTCCACAGAGGTGGTGGTAGCAGCGCTTGTATGCTCTCCTGGTGTAGAGGAACCTACTGCTTTAACAACAGGATTTCCTGTAGGTCTTCTGTCATAAATTGTTCAGCAGAACTCTGAATCAGACATTAAGCTGATGGGATTTTTTTTGTGAGCCTGTAGATGGGCTTTTTGTCAGCTTACATGTCTTAGGTGCAAAAATTTTTAAGAAAAGTAATTAAAAAATCTCATCTTTTTTGTGTGCCACTGATGACCGTGACCTGTGGCACAGCCGTATGACACTCCTTGTCCCTCAAGCGAGTGCACACGATATCTACAACTGGACCTGATTGAAACTTATCTTTACAAGCATCATCACGTTTCTTTGGATGGCCCACGTGTCATTGCTCAGGCTTGGGCTGAAAAGCAGAGCTAATGAAGGAGTTTTCCAGCCCTTAGTGCATCTGTGGCACTTGCTCTCCCTGCTGTGCTGCGTAGCGCACTGGCCGCTTGTTGGCAACTTCATATTTCGTGCTGCAGGGAATTGAAATGACTGAACAGACAGGAGAAGAGTTTTATTTGCAGTAGCCTGTGTATCCCTAGACTCTGATTTGGCATAAAACATCTGCTTCATGATCTGTTTCAAGGCCAGTTCCCTTCCGCCAATAAAGGTTATGACTTCAGGCAAGCTGTGCCTTTGCTGGCGGGGGGAGATTTGCTTGAAGACTTGATTTAGTCAGAAGCAAAGCATTCTGCCACAGAAATCCTTACTTCAATTATTCTGAAAAAGCAGCCGAATGGTAAATGTATTAACATATTAACCTGTGAGCAAAGGACGCCTCTGACTTTTTGTTGCATGGATTTTTGTAAGAAGTTGATGTAAACAATATCTAAGTGTATGTGTGGTTAGGAATAACCTTTTTTTATTGTTCTGATGGTAAGGGCAGGTCCTCTATATGTACTTGCTTAATGAGCAGAGTCGTTAAGTGAATCTATCAGTTTCACCTACCATTTGTGCATATTTTCAGTTTGCAAAGTTAGTTGTAATATTGATATAGTTACTGTTAAAGTCTTAGGGTCCTACGTGATGCAATATTTGGGGATAAATTGACACATTAAATCTTTTCTTGTATTCATAGGGACCTAATTTCAGGGGCTTATGTCTACTGCCAAAAAAGGTCACTTTTTGAAAGACTGATGCATATTTTTTTGCAGAAGTGTCATCTTGATCCACATATCTACAAAAAGAATCCATGTTATTTCTTGCAATAATAGAGGTAGATTCAACCTTTATTTGAGTAAGTAGCTTATTACTGTCTATGTACTTCACTGCCACTGATGCACAATCTTTGCAACATATGGCTTGCTTTCCTCCTCAGAAAAAATCCTTTTTGTAGCTTTAAAAAAGAGTAATTGAATATTTGCATATCTCCAAGGAGCCATGCGGGTTAAACACAGCATTCATCTTCTACTGTTCTTAGGCTGCTTTTGGTTTAGGACTAAGAACTATTGCTTTTATGAAGTGCCTTTTTCTCTAAAGTCAAAACCTCACAGCAGTGCACAGAAAGCTAGTACTATAAAGGAGCTAAGTAGAGTCTTTAATAGAGAGAGCTAGGTTGTAAGTGTTTTTGTTCCTATGGAGCAGATAGATTTGGTTCCATCTGTTCCATATTCATAACAAAGGAGCTTAGTTGCAGGAGGACTGACTTCCTGGGACTAGCATGGTAATGATCTTTTCACCACAGATTGAAAGGATCTGAAAATGGTCAGTTCAGCTCAGCAGAGAGCAGCTAGCACTGATAGTGGTTCAGACCTACTATTTTTCTCTAGCTCTGTTTCAAGGACTCTGATGTCCAGGTGGAGACCAGGGGCAGGCACTGTTCCTTGGGGCTCAGTGTTGGGACTGGGGCTGTTTACATCTTTGTCAGTGACACAGAGAGTGGGATCAGAGCAGCCTCAGCAAGTTTGCAGGTGACACCTGCAGGTGACAGTCTTGAGGGAAGAGATGCCATCCAGAGGGACTTTGACAGGCCTTAAGGGGGCCTGTGGCAGCATCATGAGGTTCAGCAAGGCCAAGTGCAAAATCCTGCACCTGGGTTATTCCAAGGTGCAAATTCCAAGCATAAATACAGACATGGGTTTGAGGTCGTCCCTGAGTAGAAGAACTTGGAAGTGTTGGTTGATAAGAAGTTCTACATGACACAGCATTGTATGCTTGCAGCCCAGAAAGCCAATTGTTTCCTGTGTTCACCATACGAAGCACGCTCAGAGGTTTAGGAAATGATTCCCCTCCTCTTCTCCATGCTGGTAAGATCCCCTGTGGAGTACTATGTCCCGCTCTGGGGCCTGCAACATGAGAAGGATGTGTTGGTGTAATTCCAGAAGAGGCCACAGAGATGATCAAGGGGCCTGGAGTACCTTACCTGTGAGAGAGCTGGCGTTGTTCAGCCTGGAGAAGGCTGGAGGGAGGCCTTACAGGAGCCTTCCTGTACCTAGAGAGGGCTTGTAGCAAAGGCAAGAGGGACTTTTTATAAGTGCATATAGTGATAGGACAAGGGGACCGTTTTAAATTAAAGAGAGTGAGTTTAGATTAAAAGTTAGGAGAAAACTCTTTACTCAGAGAGAGTGGTGAGGCACTGGAGAAAGTTGGCCAGAACAGTTGTGGATACCCTGTTGCTGGACGTGGTCAAGGCCAGATTGGATGGGGATTTGAGCAGCCTGGTCTGGTGAAAGACATCCCTGTCTATGGAGGGGATGGTGAGTGTGGAACGAGATGATATTTAAAGGTCCCTTCCAACCTAAAGCATTCTGTGATTTTATGAAGATGCATGTTTTTCCTGAATAAACCAAAACAAAAACATAAGCCCTCCTCCCTTCCATGTTCATTGTCCACCCCTACACCCACCCCATGTGAGTACTACATCTGAGGAGTTCAGGATGTTTTCTCAAAAACATGTGTTACAAATACAGGATCATTTTTTCTTAATTTAACCATGGTATTAAAGGCAGAAGTGAAGAATTATTTACTGCCAGTCTGGGTTCTGTCTCCTGGACTTTTCTCATGATCTCTTCTTTCTCAGAAAGAATATTCTGTGAACAAGAAATCTGAAGTCCACAAAATATGTGTGAAAGTTTCTTGCTGGGTTTCATAATTAGGATGCTCCAGTGCCAGCTTTGATTACACACCTTGTGGGCTTCCAGGGAAAAAAAATCCATCTTGATCCAAGAAAAAAATATTCTTGTCTCTGCAGGATATTTCACAAGGGCAGAAGAGAAAAATGTAGGAGTGTACCACAAGCACTCTTACTTGGCTAAAGAACAAGTTACTCAGTGACCCTTAAGAGGTGAACTGGAAGTTTATAGAGATCGTAAAAAATAACTAAGAGTACAGAACAAGAACAAACCTTCTGTGTCATCAGTTCTTTTGGAAGTGGCCTTGAGGCACCCAGATTTACCATTGTCCTGGCTGGATGTCGTGCTGGGGTGTGCTGGACTCCACACCTCTCTAAGCACCAGGACGCCTGGTGCCTGAGGCAGCCGTGAGAGTGGGATGGGCAAGCAGCAGGCATGCCTGGCCTGCTTTAGCTGGTACTGCAGCATCTGTGCAGGCATACTCAGGGGTCTGTTTGGCCTTCAAGCCAACAATACCATATTGTATAATTCATAGATATGTATGAAAGCATCTGCTACCCTTGCTGTTGAAGACTCCAGATCAGATGGTACACGTGTATTTGCAGATATGATGCTTCCCCACACCCTGAAGTTAGAGATGTGATCTCAGACTTGGATTTTTTTGGTTGGTTGATTGTCAGTTCCTCAGTTCTGAAAGTTTTGCTGCAGTAACACAGGGACAAAATCCATGAATTCGAATAACTCTTTTCCTAACTAAGGTAAATGACAGGGTATCCAGATTTCTTTTGAAGAAACTCAGGGCATGGAACAATCTTTTAAACATGAGAGGAAAGAAGCAAGTGATGCACAATGTCATGAAACCCTGCTGAGCTACCAGAACTGTATCCAGTGAAAATGTTTGTTAATGTAGATTAGCCTGGAGCTGAGACACAAATGTCAGTGGATCTTCATGATCACAGAAAGTGGATAGGTACTGGCAGGTACCAGGTACCTAGTGAGATGAGGGTTGAGTTCTCTGCACTCTTGAGGAGTGGAAACATCACACACAGTAGATTAGAGGAACTTAAATTGAGCAACGATGGATGCTTGTGTGGTTGAGAGAAGTTAATTTTGGCAGAAATTTTGTCCATCTCTTTTGAAGTTAAGTGTCAGCAAGGTTTTTTCAGTAAGTTGTTTTGTGTTGTCCTATATTGTTTTCCATATATATGATCTTAGCTACATATGAAAAACAGCAGTGGAAACTGCTCACAGTCTGGTTTTACTGATTCCTTAACTGGTTAACATACAAAGAATAGAGAAATAAGCTTTCTGTGCTGTGGTGTTTTCTTAAATCAGGAAGTAGAAGATAGAAAATAGAAATAAGAATTTCCCAATCTGTTTGGTCAGGTTGTTAGTGTGAAACAGGGCCTTTTCTGGTAGAGAGGTAGAGCTCTGTCTTCTGAGAAAGTTGTTACAGCATTCAGAAGGAGAAAAGCTCAAGAGGTACCCGTGTGTTTCAAGTTTGATGCAGTATTCATTGGTTTTAAAATTGTTTCCAAACCACTAGGGCTCTTAAGTCCCAGTTATGGAAAAGTGTACACATATATGTCTAATTTTGAGTTCATCTGGGAATGATCACTGGGAATAGGACTAGACATCCTGTGGTATACATTATTCTTTAAAAAAAAAAAAAAGGCGCAGAAGGAAATAATTTGTGGCAGAATAAAATGAAAGGTTAGCTCTCCCCTGGGTGTCTTAGACTTTCCTACAGTCACAGTTACAACAGACTACATCTATGCCTTTTCTGGCATAGATGGGACATGTCAAATTCCTGACAAGTTCTCCTTGATGAGCCTATGGTTATCCTCACATAGATTGACTTTCTGAAATATGGATTTCAAAACATGAGTAAGACCTGTGGCATTGAACACAAGCTAGACAAGTGAAAGAAGCAAGTATGTAGAAGCTTAAATAAAAGTGCTATTGCCTCATACACTGGACAAATCTTGACAACTTCAACTTGATGTGTTCCTGAATTTTTCATGGTGAAGGTCACAAACTGAAGGTTTATATCCATTCTTAGGACTAGATATAAATTTCTGGCTTGTGTGATGGAATGATGGAATGTTCAGTGGTCATGTCCTCTGCAGGACTTGAAAAAACTGGGAATTCACATGATGAAGGTGTGCCATTAATAATACAGTGCTGGCATGTGTTGTGTCTGTACTCAGTCGTGACCTGAGACCCCACTGTAGTAGGTATAATGAAGTAAAAGGTCTCTGCCCTGAGAATCTTGATGTGTCAAAATAAGAGCTTGAATTACAATGGACTATCATATGTTTTCCAAATTTTAGCTTTCATGATTCATATGTGGTTTCCATCCTGGACAAATTTGAGTTTATCTGTGCGAAGGTTGTGCCAAGGTGCTATTAGAACTTTGCCAAGAGAAAAAGCCTTTCTGAAATCTTCTAAGCAAAGGTGTATCTCTAACGAGTGCATTTGCAAACTTTGGGGCCTGCATGTTCACTCAAACACATTCAAAATTGCATTATTCTCACTGTTTGATTTAAATTTTAAAAAACCAAAATACACCCCCCATTTTGTGCTTTTTTTCCTGAATTTCCCCGGAAACTTCTTGAAAATCTTTTCCTATTTTACATCTACTCCCTTCTCCACAAGACATTAAAATGCTTAGTTGCCTCGCATAGGTGAATAGCAAAAATAACATTTCATGTCTATGTAGGTGTTCACAACCCTAGAAAAATACAACATTTATAATTACTTTTTTGTTTTTGTAAATAGACAGAATTTACAAGTATAGCATGGAAAGATAGAACTCTTTCTAAATATTTTGAAGATAGGGGCAACCCCATGAAGATGGACTAGAATAGATTCCTTCCTTCTGTTTTAATTGTAGTGTCAGCAGTGGTAAAGCTAGTAATGGATAATATGAAGTCCATTTAAGTATATAAGTTTAGTAACATGATACAATACCCACAAATTCCATGTGGGTGAACATGTTGCTTTAAAGATCAAAAAGATCTTTACTTTACTAACAAGACTATAATGTCTCTTCAAAGGATTTACTTATGTCTAGTTCTTAGTGATGGAAATTAGCAAAATGGATAGCCTGCTTGAAGAAAACCATTTTATTTCTACTGATACCAAGGGAAAATCAAAGTACAAAAGAGCTTATGGAAGTAAGAGGAGGATATATTTTTCTCTAAGTGCTTTATTTGATAGTATTAACTTGTTTTATTAGCAATTTGCTCTAATACAGTCTTAATGTTGTACAATAACTGTATTTGGTTTTGTTAATGCCACTGAAATCAGTAATGAGATCTGAGGTTTTTATTTCATTCTAGTTAATAAGTGTTGGTTTGTTGCAATAGAAAATATGACATCAGTCATTTAGATTGGGCTAGTGCAGAAATGTTAGCACTTATTTTAAGGTATGTAATACAGTTTGCATTTATGAAAGAGGAACCTTCTAATACAAGAGAAACGCCTGCAAATATTTCATGTGGAAGCAATTATATGGTCTATTTTTCATTCCTACCTCCTTATATTTTACAGAAACTTATATGCAACTAAAAGTCCATTCAAAGTAAGATATGTTTTTCATTTATTTCTAGCAGAACTTTGTTTTTTAATGAGAAGAAACATCACAGAAGTAAAACTGATTCTCTGAGAAGCTCGAGCTGCAGTTAGATGACAGTGCCACTCTAAACATCAGTGTTCTTGCTTTTATGAAAAGAAACAAAAGTCATTGCAAAGAACTTTGAGCCTTGTTTTCTTACTGATTCAAGGCTCAGTTAGGAGGAACAATGCAGGCAGAGTTGGATTTTCCAGCATCTGAAATATCTGTTTTGTTGGACCCTTGGAGGTGTAAGGGGCACGGGCTGCCCTGCGCTGAGGTTTTCTTGAACTCAACTAGACTCGGTGACTTGGGAGGACAGATAATAAAAGTATGACTATAAAAAGCCTTTGGACTGGATTCAAAGTGATGCCTCATACTAGCCCTCAGCTGCTGTTCATCTCTGGCGATGTCCAGCACTGAAGAACTGCGCTTTGGGTTGCTGTGATGTTCTGCACTAATAATGTCTGACTCCAGTACACCAGCCAGGCCAGCAACAGTAAATCCCCCCTCTGAGGAGAAAAGGGACCTTCCTGGGAGATACGCAGGGCTAGACCACGCTAAGAGGAAATACTAAACAAGTGGCTTAATAAAACTGGAAGCCCATGATTTATGTCTCTTAACACACATGGCTTGTTTTTTTTTTTTTTTGGTATGACTTTGATATGAAACATATTTTCAGTCTCTACAGCCTTCAACCAGATATATAAGTTGCAATGGATTAGAAAATGCAAGAAAAATTATATTTCTCCTGGCCAAGCAGTTGCAATGGGACAGTTAATTCAGCATTAAGTGCAGACACAGTAACACTGTGTTGCTTTCTTCCAAGAACTCTCACTAAAATAGCATTTGTCTGGAAACTCATTTCCATTTACTAGGTTATTTTTAGTAGGTCTGAGAAATATAGTCACTTGTGAGATAGGCCATAATAATCCAGTGTGTTTACACAGTGCAATGCCAGTGCAAATTATGTATAAGACATTAGGAAATAAATGTAGCATTTCACAATCTGTTTGTTGTGGACATGGCTTTTATCAAGCCTTTTCCTCCATGCTGCGCACTTTGTAATTTATATTTTGAATGCAATGCAGAATATTAGCTGGTCTATGTCTGTAGGCGTGTATCTACACACATATAGAGATCAGTGCAAAAATGAAATTTTTGTGCTTTGCAAAAATGCAAAGCTTTTACCTTCGCTTCATACAGATGTAGTCGAGCATGCAAGAGTAGTGCAAAATATGAATTTGTATTAGGTGTCTTATTAACAATGTGGAGTTTAAAATATGAAATTGCAAATGCTAGTATCCACAGTATTTTCCTTGTATTAAGCCATGGGCAATATTAGCTGTCACTGTTCATATTTGTTTGCTCATTTATTTATTTATTTACGTTCCATTTCAAGTAATTTTTTTTCATTTATGAGTATTTTTGGCAGGCTTAGATCAAGGGGCTTTTCAGTTTAGATTGTCTCTGTGTTGGCCTGAGATTTCTGAATCTTTAAGTTGCTCAGTAAATTTTTTGTGTGTTCTCATCTTGGTTATTACTAAATATGGAGATGGTAGAAATGGCTGTAACAAAGCTACCAGCAAGTTTAGTCATGATTTATTGAGGAATTGCCCTTAATTATTAGGTCTGAAGAATGACTAAGTCATGGTTATTGAATATTTTAATTTTCTCAGAATGGAGTCATGTATGTGCTACCAGAACAAAGCTTTCACTGGTCAGTTGGAATGAAAGAGCAGGTGTGCAAAGACTTTTAATTTTAACTCAAGTATTGGTGAAAGAAGTTGTTTCTGTAGGACCAGTATTTATCTATTTTTAATTTTTTTTTTGTTTAAACATATACAGGAGAAAATTATCTATAAATCCTTTCAAGTAACTTATTTTTTGATCAAAAATCTTGAAAAATCCTTTTTTGTCCTTAGATATGGGTTTTACTTCATACATGCACATAGAGGAGTGCTTTATTGATTGATTTAATTCTAGCTGACTTTTTCATTTGTACCATTTATGCAAATTTGTAACTTTTTTTCAATCTAAACTGTGAGAGGAATATTAATAACTAATTCTGCATTTACCTGGCTAATTTGCATACATTTGTGTTGTATGGTAAATCACACGAAAACCTACAGGGGAAAGGCTGAGCTCTTCTAACAACTAATAGGCTATTTTTTCTTCTGACTTGCACAAATTGAGAAATATTGCCTGTGGCAAACATAATGGAAAACTGCATTTTTAATGCTCTCACACATACTCATTTCTGTACAAAGAAAGAAGCAGATGACTCTTCTTAAAAATAAAACTTTCTAAAGCTCTGTAGCTGACACAGGATATTGGATGTTAAAATACTTCAGGTTGGTGGAGTTATGATTTGCACGTTCTATAAGGTTACCAAGGTATTGGATTTGACTAATGGGAGTGCTATTGTGCCTGAAAGGGTTAGAGGAAAATCACAGCTATAAATATTTTCTCCTGAAGAGATTGTAACTTACAGGTTTAAGAGAGCGCAAGAACTGCGTAAACAAGAGTTTCTGATCCACAACACCCAGCATCCTGTGTACTGGGTTGCTGCAGGAGATGTTTCTCCAGGTGATTGCAGAAGTTATATGTGCAACCCTTTTGACTGGGCACTGTTAGTGTGTTTACTCAAGCTGTATGCATGTGGCATCTTGATTTATTGTGCTGGGAAGTTCAGAATTAATCCCTTATTGGCTTCCCAATCTGAAACAATACTTCAGTACTAATACTATGTTCAGTGGTTGTGGTTGGGAAGCACTTATCAGTGCCAGAGTTTGTGTAACAGAGGATGCTGGTAGTAGTATGTCTGTAAAGAACTGAGGTGAGATCTTGGCGTGATTTCTCAGTTCTTGCCTACAAGGAGACCCTGTTGCTGGACTTCCTAGCAGAGAGCAGAGGAAAACATTCACCACATTTTTCAAAAAAATGCAAAGAGAACAGACTTGTTTCCGGTTTTTCACAGACAGTGCTTTATAATCCTTCAGAGAATACTTCAAGTGAACTGGTAATAGAAATTGAAACATGAAATGGTAAGAGAATTGCTGTCAGCAGAGTATCTGCAGAGGCACAGTGAGGATGTTGTGTTTCTGCACAGGGAAAGGATGCTCTTTGCCAGTGTCCCCCCATTCTAAACAAAGGTGGTCTCTGAGTGCCTTAGATAAATGGAGTGGTATTTCCAACTGAACCAGTTTTGCTGTCTGATAAGGCCCACAGTTGCTTCTGCCATGAATGTTAAATGTCTTTGTAGTGCTAAAGGAGGATTTGAACTGCATTTGTGATTCCCTTTTTTCTCTATGTCAGGTCTTGCATTTTAGGGAAAAGTGCAATCCTGTAATTAGAAAGTTAAGAATGAGTGAGGAGGAAAGCAGAGGGTAACGATTGATTACATGTGAATATCAGTAAATAGGATGGTTAAGACACTTAAAATGTGGCATCCCAATAACTTGCTTTTAGGTTAGAAACTTAGCCTCAGGTATTTGCCAGCCAAACTGCTGCCTCTCTTAGGAAAGGAAATAATTAACAGCTTTTGTCACATCAATAGCAGGTCCTGATAACCAAGTTACTTTTGAGATTTTAATTTATTTATTTTTTTACATTCATGTTTTAATTAACTTGTTTATATGCTGATTGGTCCATATCTTGATGACTCCTTTAATGAGTTTTTGGGATTTATCATAGTAAATTGAACTGCATAACTGTTTTCTGTATATGTTACTTTTTTGTTCTCTTTCTGCAGTCATTGAAAAAGTCTGCTAATTGTTACCAGGCTGAGGAAGGACCTAACCTGTTATTTATATCTAATATATTAATAATGTACCATGTGTTTTCTAGCTGAGGACTACTTAAGAGTGAGATGAGGGAGTTGTATAATTTTTTTTTATATTTAAATATAGCTAGCAAATACTGAAATATTTATGGTTTGGCTCTAGATGAGGAGAGAATAATTTTCATCTCTCTCTTTCCTTTCCTTACAGGGTATAAAAATGGTAACCAGAAGTGGCTCAGAGACGAGAAATTTTCCCATCTAATTTGTTTTTATAGGCCGTTTTTGTATCCAGCTTGGATCTAGTCCTGTGTGCAGTAGTTCACTATATGGTTTTTTTCCCTAATTCAACTAATGTAGATGGAATTTTCATCAGAGCTCATGACTTTAATTTCTTCTCAATTGTGGAATTTTCCTATTTAAAAAAATAATGAAAATACCAAATCAGTTACTTTTATAATCATTGAGATGTTTTCAAGTATCATGCCTTCAGGGAGATGTTAGTCTTCACTTTCTTCTCACCCCAATTCTTTGTGTAGCCATGAAGTTTAAAACATTTTCTGTAAGAGAAAATCTAGGAGATTTTCATGAAGTTGCTAGTAAAAGTGCAGTAGGGCAGGGGAGGTGGGAAGTGTCATAGGGATCATAATGACATACAGGAACTTGCAACACTTCAGAGTTCCTCTTCTATCTTCGGATTCTTCCTGACACAAACTAAACCAGTCAGATCTTTTCTAGTCTAATATCATACATGAAAAACAAGTGAATATCACCTATTTTGCTCCTTATACAGGAGTTTTTTCAAAGGTTTCTGTTTTTGTTTTGCAGCAAGGATTCAATTGCCTTTTATCTCCTTGGGAATTCTAGCTTTTGAAATGGAAAGTGATACTTGGGACAGGTTCCATTAGCATCAGAGGCTTCCTGCTCTCAGAACTGGCCTCTATTTTATAGCTAGTATCACCTTTAAAATGGGCAAATATAAAAGCCTTATAGCTGAGCCTTAGGGGCTAACCTGATTTTGTTGAGGAAGGACAGTGAAATTTCTTTTTGTACCTAGAAAGGACATATTTTCTTATACTGTAGCTAATTTCAGTGGAACACAGCAACAAGAGCAATGGTTTACCTGAGAAGCAGCTTTCACAGATCCCAGCTGACAAGGAGCAGTGCTCTTTCTCCTCTCCTGACTCTTTCCAATCGGTGATACTTCTGGTCTTAAAAAAAACCCTGCTATTGGCGTTTTTTCTTTTAAGATGAAAGGGAGAAAGGAATAGGAGGGAGGGTGGAGGAAAAAGAAAGGAAGAAAAAAAATTGATTGCAGTCATGCATCTTGGAAAACAGCACTTATTTCTCAGGAAGGCCAAAGAGGTTACAATGTGTCCCTTCACCATCTCCGTCTTGGTTGTTATTGAAAATGGAAGTGCTGGAAAATGATACTTGATTTTTTTGGTAGTCATTATTATTCCTTCTGAAGGTGTAAAACACTGATTAAAGAGAAGTCTTTCTGAGTTCATGGCAAACATTGGCAATATATGATTTCTCTGGAAAGAAGGAAAGCACTTTTTCATATTTGTCACTAAAACTGTGTCAGTTTCTGGAATGATGATTTAAGTGCAACTGTTATGGTTGCAACAGGACAGTTCTTCATTATATACTCTATAGTTGCAAGCCAGTGTAAAGACTGTTGGAAAATATTTCAACAGTGAATGGATTTTAATATTTTTCTTCCAAAGAATATGGCAAATCACTAGCTTTTATTTGCTCCTAAGCTAGTGCAAATATTATGTGCGCATATGAATTTTAAAGTACAAAGCATTAATTTTCTATTTTTTCAGAAATATTAGATTTCGTTTCCAGATGGGATAATATTTACCTCCTAGCTATCCTAGCTACTCAGTGATATTCTAGTTACTCACTGACTAACAGAGAATTCTAATAAAGAGCAGTTTAAATAAGAAAAGCATGCGTATTTTGTGGACATAGGCAAGAGCCTGTAAGCATCAAAGCAAAAATTTTCCTTTAAATAAATATGTACCATAATGCACTTCTGAAATAATTTCTGGGCAGAAAAAATCTGTCAGTGATAAATTTACTGTAGGGATTCAGTTTTGTCTTATATTGCAAATGTGATTTTCACCTCTGTCCTAGTAATTTGGTAATGACTATAGTGTTCTTATCTTTTGAGAAATCTACAACTGCCTGTTTAGTCTTAACAAAGCATTTAGCCAGTTGCATATATTCCATGAGGGCCACCGAAAGGACACAGTTTCCTGAAGATAGCCACAAAGTGCAAATATTGTGCCCTAAATAACATACCAGTTACTGTAAATGTCAATAGAGGGAAATTTTCTGACTTATGGTGAAGCCAGCTGTTAACTCTTAACTGCTCAGCCTTGTGGGGAGAGAGCATCATTCCTTCATGCTTTTGTCTTTTGACTAAAAGGAGGGAACAATTTTTCAAGAACTTTCAAGATGCAAAATCACAACATGAGCTGTTTTAGATTCTTTATTTTGCTCCTTTTTTTGTTTTTTTACTGAATTTGCTAGTTCTGCTTGGTAAGTTCTAGGAAAAATCCAATGCCTGCCCTGCAAGCACATCATTGAAGACTTAGAAAATTTATTTCAAATTAGTTGAGGAGCTGTTCAGATGTGATCTTACCCTGAAGACAAAGGATGCGCATTCATATGTCTGTGTATAAACCGTTTTAGATGTTTGTCACACACAGGGACAGAATTTACCAAAATGGATGAAGCAAGGGTAAACAGAGGAAACTAACATCTTGTCAGCCCAATGATCTTTTCCAGCAGTGGCCATTTAATGTAAAATGCAACTCATTCTGTCCTAATAGATTTTGGATGTGATGAAATAAAAACTACTCTGGAGTGCTTCAGGTAACGTTTTTAGCAATCACTTGTGAGGAGTTTTCAAGAAAAAAAAGTGAATGGTCTTTCACAAGTGAAAATCTTCATGCCCAAGTCAAGTTGCTTGGTTGTGTATGGTGAATTGTGGGCCAATGTAAAATTTCAGAATTTTAGATATTGAGGAAATTTACCAGTATGTAAATATTGGCAGACAGTGCTCAAGGGATACCAGTCTGTGGTGACTGGCAGGCATATATCCCTATTTTCTTGTATTTTGAGGCAAGAAAGGTAATAGAAAGGAAGTTTTCACTACAGCACTTTTGTCTGGGTGATAAGTAGGTGCTGCCAATAGACCTTTGTGGGTGACCTTTTACATTAGGGCTATACATCTTTCCACTTACTTTTTTCTTCTAATACATATTCTTAAAAATTAAACACTTTGAATGGGAAATGATGAGGGAGGGCAAAAAGAAGGAATGAACTGATTTTGATTTGTTAGTTGGGGATTCATGGGGAATCAAGTTTTGAATGAAGCGAGATAAATATTGTCCCAACAAGATGCATATGGAGATTGAGTTTGCTGTAAAATTTAATGGTGTGTATTTTTACTTTTCTGGAAGCATATACATAGTTCCATTTTTACCACTGTCATCTTTGGTGTAATTTTGTTTTCATCTCTTCTTGAGTTGTTGAAGTCTATGGCCTAGTGTTTCAAGGCTAGCTTTTCTCTGAGTATTCTCTATTCTGAAGTGTTATTTTTTCAGTGTGGACACATGCATTATAGCAAAAACCGTATTGAACAAACGTTCAAGAAAAAGGTATGGAAAGGTGAAAGGAGATAATGAAACATTGAAAATGGTGCATGCTTCATTTTTTCCATGTAAAATAAAGAAATTAGTTTGAATAAAATCTGCAGTTATTATTTGCTTTTGGATAATCAAGCTACTTTGTCCACTTGAAATCCTTACATTCAGGGATTGAAGTATGTCTAGGCCTTCAGATGAAGGGAAGATAAAGAACATTTTATTTTAGCACAAAAGATATTTTGGATTTTCACTCTCTTACTCTTCCACTTATTTTTCCTTTTTCTTCATTTTACAGCTTCTGCGATCCCAGATAATGGAAGAAGATCCTGCTTAAAGCTTAAGGTCTTTGTGCGACCAGCAAGTAAGTTCTTCAGATTAAGCTTTCAAGGGTGCCTTTGTAGCGCATGCTTTACCATGTGGTCTAGTAAACAGCGGAATTTTTTTGTTTTACTGTTAAATCTTATATAACTCTCATCTTATATGTTCTGTACATACGGCAATGTTTGTGTTACAATTTTCATTGTATTTTCTTATCATTTTTCATAAAGCTTTGTTTTAATTACTTGGTGGTTGCTAACTTGTTTCTTGAACTGTGAACAAATGGAAGACTTATACTGGCATTTGGGCAAGTGCCACAGACATTAAAATATGAATATGCTTAACTATATATAGTAAATAGATAGAAAAAAAGAGAGGAAAAAAGGAAAGTGGGGAGTATAAGGGTGTTTCACTAACATATTTGGCTGTTATCTCTATTTTTGTTATAGACAGCTGTATGAAAACTATAGGTGTTCATGATCGTGTTTTCGATGTTAACGACAAAGTAGAAAATTCATTAGAACCAGCAGGTTAGTATGCTTAGAGAATCTCTTTTAACAAATGCGTGTATCCCTCTGGTGCTTCAGTACTTTTTTCATTTTCTCTCTGCATGCTTTGCATGGTACAACTGCTCTGCTTTTGCACATTTCTAGCACTGCTAATACAGCTTATGGTATATTTCCTGTATCCTTGTTTAATGCAGGGAAGTAAAAATGTTGCTTTATTTGGTTTTTTGAGGTGACATGGTTTTGTGAAATATGCTGTGTGCCAGTGTAAAATTTCCACCAGTATCCTGAAGGCACTGGCCCGTCCAAGCCAAACACCCAGCATGTTGGCAACACACTATTTATTAACTGGACCCAAAGATTTAGAAATAAAGTCAATGGGCACACTTCATTTGTTATGTGGTTTCAAAAGACCCTCAGAAAAACAGGACCACTGCTTGTTTAATGCCAGTGCATGACACAGGCATGCAACTAACTGAGTTTTTGTTTAAAAAGAAACTAGTCCTTTAAAATTTGTATAGTTTTGTGTATATTTAGGCAAAGTATTATTTTACATATATGCATGTACACATGCTCATAAACACTGGTATATAGACAAATACATAAATACAAATTTCTCTCCTGCTTTTATTGAAGCAAACTGACGTTTTGGGGGGCTTTTCTTGCAAAGCATTTCCTGAGGAATAAGGATGGCCCTCACCTACCCAGGGCAACTTTACATTAACCTCCACCATCAATCAAGCTAACGTGTCTGTGTGGAAAGTGCATTTGTATTGTTTGTGTGGGTTGTGTCAAGCTTGTGATAGATAGAAGTGTTTATAGTTTTAGGGGTATGAGTAACCCAAACAACTTAAATCGAGTTAAAATTAGGTAGGTATGCAGGAAAAGTATTTGCAGTAGTGGTATACCTGTTCATTTTATGTGTACCTACATCCTGCTCACATGTTATATTAAAGCCTCAATAATTAAAATAAACAGTTAAATACACAAGTCATATCAGAAAATATTGCACACATATTGTTTAGCACATACCCCAAAGAACAGATTACCAAGGTATTTTTCTGTTATGCTATTTGAATATGAAGCAACATTCTCTTTGTATATAAAACAACATATTAATTTTTTGCTCTCTGTTGTATGCCGATCCTTTAATTAAAATTTATTAGTTATACGTAAATATAATAAGGCTTTTACAATTTAACTCATTTAGATTATTTACCTATGGATAAACAATAGAATTTCTTTTTCTTTAAAATAATTTTCATGTCTTTCCTAAAAACTTGGAGTCTGTGAATCAAATATGTTCTCTAAGTAAATCTAAATGCAAGGATAGTGCACTTACACTGGCTATACTTATACATTTATTAACAGCACTCTTCTACAGAAGACACTAGGATGTTCTCTCACTGTCTCTACCTATGAATTTGAAACTCTGTGCACCTTTTCACATTTTGTGATTTGGTGAACATGGTCTAATTAATGTGTCTGATTGCAAAAGAGATAATAGTTTTTTCAATAGACGCCGGATTTTAGTAAACTTGCTGAATTTTTGTTTTAGCAGTGCTGCTCACTTCCCATTGAATTTCTATAACTAGCTAACATCATCACAAAAGCACATCATTAAAAAGCAGTAGGCAAACCAGGGAACCAAAATCAAACAAAGAGCATCCTGCAGTCTGAGATGAAATACTGTTTGTGTTACCAGGAAATAATAACTTTAGTTAGAAGGTTTGGTACCACCCTTGACATCAATGTATATTTGTATTATTAATTGGGCCAGTTACCATTAGATAATCAGTCACTCTGAGATGCGCCAGTTACTGCCACATTTCTCTGTTGTTGGCCTGTTAAAGTTGCTGCTGCCTTGGTGGATCTCATTGCATGTGTTCTGTGTTGTGTACTAATTTACATGTCTCTGACGAGCATCTTCTGCTTCTGGGCTCTCCCCTAGCCTGCCACAGTCTTTTTCCACAGTAGACAGAAGAATCGGAAGGCAGGAGGGTCATGTTCAGCAGATTACTCACTGTCATCGTTCTTGTAAAAATCACCATTTGTGTGATTTTTTGAACCCTTGTAGTTTCACTAGTTTTGTTCAGAAATTTGTAGGAACCTACAATGATTGCACTTTCAGCAGTGGAAGTAATTGGCTCTATTCCTATTCCTCTCCCTCTCTTTCTCCTTAATGATAAAAACCAAAAAGTCCTTTAACAAAAATTGCAGCTGTGCATATCTGAAAGTTATACCTGAAGCATGTCATGTAAGGCTGTGTGATCTGAAAAATTCCTGACTGTCAAAATAATTTTTTCTATATTGCTGGTATTCCCAGTATTTAGTAGCTACATTCTGGATTTTACTCAGGAATCTTCATCACTTGTCTTCAATGTTTCAAATGAAACAAACCCTTTCCCCCAAGCCTTAAAGACTGTGCAGTTATGACTCTGCACCTCCAAGGAAAATCATATTTGTAAAGTGATTTTCATAACTGCAGATGAATCATGTATTCAAATATATGAGTGCAGAAACCTTGGGACAGCATTGAGAGAAAACCCTGATGAATTTACAAAAGGAATCCCTTAATGTTACGTGGAAATTAATTCTTCTGTGAAGAATGGCTTTATAAAAATGCATCATAGAATATCTCCGTATTTTTCATTTAAGAGAAGTAATCTTTTTAGCTTAGTGCTTTTAAATTGAGTTTTTTAGCAGTAGGTAGTGTTCCAGTTGTGGGAGTATCTGATAGTCAGAGAGAATGAGGATTTATTACTGCTATACACTAGTTCTGCCCTATTGTGTTTTAGTGCTCATTGATATAATTAGGCCAAAATTGTTGACATTCAGTGTTGCAAATTCAGACTTATTTGCAATTCTAGGGATAGAAGGTGATACACTTCATTCTCCTCTGTAGTTTTAGCTCATCAGCAGTGAGTAAATGTTTGTAAATTGGGAAGAACTAACTTTAAATATATGAAAGGAGATAGAACTGACAATTAACACAGGGGTATTTTTTTCCCTGTAACTTCTTAAATATGTTTTAATTGAGAAGCAAGCTTTTGTGAAGTACTCTATTTTCATTGCAGTGTCACCAAAGTACAAGCTTGTAACTCAGAAGTGAAATGTGAAACAGCTTTTGGTATTGATGACCACGGAAAGTAGCACTTTTCAGAACCCAGCATTCACTGATATTTTTAGATTCCTTTGGAGTAATTCTGGAAGAAAAATACTAGGGCCTTGTTTGGGCCCAGTATGCCTGGGAGGGTCTCCTTGCCATGCATGGTGCAGAGCTGCAAATTAAGCTGTTCCAGCCAGACTTTCCCACTGATGCCACAGAATCACAGAATGATTGGGTAAGGTTGGAAGGGACCAGTGGAGATCCAACATCTGTGTCCAAGCAGGTCCCTAGAGCATGTTACTAAGGCTTTTGACTATCTCCAGTGAGGGAGACTCCACACCCACTTTGGACAATCTGTTCAAGAGCATAATCACCCACAGAGTAAAGAAGTTCCTCCTCTTCAGGTGTAACTTTCTGTGCATCAGTTTCTGCCCTCTTAAGCTATTGCTTGGCACCACCAAGAAGAGATGTCCCTTTCTTACAAACATGGACATATTTACAGCGAATCAGTACTTGCTTTTCATACTTTTGCCTTGAGGAGCACTGAAACATGTTGATAAGCCTTATGTGATTATAGCATCAATTAGTGCTGGAGAAAGTACATGTGATAAATTGCTAATTCAGTTTACAGTGCATCTTGCTGTGTAACTGAGCTGGGGCTGAAGAGCCTATTAACCTAAATTATGCTAAGTGCTCTACTGATTTTGTGCTAGGTGTCAACGATATGAAAGAGTGGGAGCTTGCTTGTAGCTAAAGCCAAGTAACATAAAGGCTGCATGACAAAGCAGCAAGGATCAGTGTCCTGACTCCTGCTTCCCTTAATGCCTCTAGCTGGAACTGCTCGGGTCTCACCCAGTGTAATCCTGGCAGTGCAATTTTTTAAGATGTGAGCTATGAGACAGAAACATCATAGACACATTGACATCTCTTATAAAATGGGGAGCTTATTGCATAAGTAGGTGAGATACTATTCATTTTCCTGGAAACTTAGGCATTCTAAAATAAACTTACAAATACCTTCTGAGGCCACGTCACACTGTCTAAAAAGGTTTGCCTTTTATCATTCATTTAGTAATGACTGATTGCTTTCTGAATGACTAAATTAGATAGCTTTGGATATGGAGAGCTTTGCAGAGAAAAGTACCACTATTATAACAACACCATAGTTGATTTTGACTTTGCCTGCTTTTTCTATTTTACAAGATGTGGCTTTTAAGCTAATCTTAACTTTACAAAAACTAAAACAGAGCTATATTTATGTATCACCTATTTAATATTTGCTACCGTGTTTTCTTCTGCCACTAATGCATAAGCATGTTTTCCTAACTCAGCTGGTTCTTTTTTCATTAGTTCTAGCAGCATATATGTAAATCTCTATTTTGTGTACCACAAAAGGTTGTGAGATTTTCCAGATTGAGTATGTATTCTATAAAATTGGCAATTGTCATGTGTTAGCCTTTAAAATTTTGTTTCAAGAAAGAAGGAATGATCTTACATCTCCTGCTCATCCACAGATGCAGTGTATCTCAGTGGAAATTTTGTGCATGAAAGCGGGGTCTATGCTTGGGTTTACAGCCTGTTATTTCAAATTCAGGAGCCAAAATCTGTAACTGAATAAGAGGATTAACTGCAAAATTAATTCTGGGCATGTGCAACACTTTTGAAAATCAGGTGTTTTTATTTAGCTGCCTCCCAACTGATGTTGCTCCCTAATGTGACATCCCAAGCTACAGCCCCAGCGTTTTACTGGAAGAGGAATCTTTCATTCCTCAATCTGCTGAAATCAGACTTACTTTCTGCTCCTTTGGTCTTCAGTGGGAGTTTTGCCAGTAAGAAATGCAGGACTTGGCCCCAAGTTGGTTACATAATGAGGTATTACACGCTTGTGAAAGTCAATGACAGCACAAGGTTCATTGCCCTATCTCATAAAGGCACTGAAATCTACTTACAGTTGTCGGCTCAGTGAGAGTTTATTAAGGATGCAAAATCTCATTGGAATGTATGCTTTCTGTTTGAACAGATGATACCGTACATGAGTCAGCCGAGCCTTCCCGGGGCGAGAACGCAGCACAGACACCAAGGATACCCAGCCGGCTTTTGGCAACTCTATTGTTCCTCCTGGCAATGCTTTTGATATTATAGCACAGTATGCTCCGGCAGCCTGTCACAGAAAATATCAGGGTCTTGGAACATCAAAGATCCACCTAACTGCTCATCCCAGGAAAGGGACTTTATTGTTTTTGCAGATGTCAAATTGTTATTTTTCCCTTTTCTTCTCCCTTTTAGCCTGAACTCAGCAAAAATTTGAAGGGGATAACTAGCTTCAGCACCCACCCCTACCTACCCTGTGACTTTCTTAACCCCTCCATATAAATAAAAGGACTCCAAATGAAAATGCCAAACTGTAATAGTGACACTAGTGATTCTTATTTTCCTCTGCATTCTCCTTTAAGAAGTCACTTCTGTTAGCTCACTGTGTCATCCGTATGTGGACAAGGAAGTGTAGTGGCAGATGCAGTCAATGAGAAATGAGGAAAGTGAGTGAAAACCTGGGAGACTCTTTCTCTGTGATAAAATATTTATGCCTTCTCATTCAGCACTGTAAGATGGTCATGCAAGGCATTGTGTCACCATGTCAGGACTGGAGGGGAGATATTAATAGACATAATATAACACCATTTCCTCCAGAAGTTTCTAAATGAACAGGCTTCTGAAAGGGGAAGATGATGTTTCTTGTAGGACTGTCCTGAAACATCTTTGACAGTAAAATTTGTGCTCACAAGTAGAAATGCTGTCTTTGGTGAGAGGAAAAAGTTCAAATTTAGGAATGTTAGCACACAGCAGGCAAGGTCAGATTTAGGAAACTTCACTGGGGGTGTGAGTGCCTCTGTTATTTCGTTTTAAGGGGATAATGCACACCGGATTATTTTATTTTAAAACAAATCACCGTGGTGCTAAAATTTTTGTCTTGAAATGCAGAGGCACTTTTGAGAATAAAGTGACCTTCCCCAGCGCTGACTTAGTAGCTGATAGCCTTGGATGCTGCTCTGGGTGTTAATACATGCTAAAAGAGGACATCGATGACCAGAGGAAACATGTTTGGGACACAGGATCTCCAGTGTGCTCTTGATTTGTCTCTCCTGTAAGTTCCTCAATCATGGGAATAAATCACATGTAGAAAAAGCCAGGGCAGTCTAATGGCATTGTTTGGTGGGGGGAAAGAAAAGAAGTGTGGAATATGAATTCAATGTTGATTTTTTATCTTTTCCCCTTCCAGCACAGTTTGAAGAGTAGAGGAAACGTGTTTATCAACTGGAGATAAACTAGATGGGCTCCCAAAGACTTAACAAAATATTTTTTTAAAAATCCACTAGAATAGAAAATACATTATTTAGATATACTTTATGCTGAGAGTGAGTATATATGCTTGTCCTATTTAAACATGTGAGAGAAGCAGTAACCCTTGATGCAATTAGGAAATGGGACTGTCTTGTTTGATGGAATTAGGAGTGACCCTGTTTAAGGAATTTGAGCCTTGGCTAACAAAACTTTAAAAAGTAATTTGCCAGGAAGTGCAAGCCTTGGGGTATTTTTTGGCTAGGGTGCCACAAAATTTGGACTGCTAAGCCTAATAAGTGAAATTTCAGACCCAGACTGAAACAGAGCTTTTCTGACAAAAACTGTGGTAATTAAGTTAAATGTGAGCCAAAACATGGAGCATATTCAAGCAAAACAAAATTTTTCTATATTAATTACAAAGAAAAATCTGCCACAACAAAATTGAATGATGCCATTAGTGGACAGGACTTCATAGGCATTTTACTTTTAAATAAAGAAAAGCCTTCCAGACGTTGAGGCAGGAGAGGGGGAAATAAATTTGAGATAAAAAGGGAGGTTTTTTGCGTGCTGAGCTATGACCTGGGCTTGCCTGATATCATGCATGTTCATGAATGCAGGGCCTGTACTTACAGGAGGCATGCAGGAAATTTGCTCTAGTGTGAAGTGCATAGAATAAAGATATACAGTCCAAACGGTGAGGGAAGTCATCATCTCATTACAGACTGTCTTTGCCCTCTTTAATGTGTACATACTGAATACACACACACTAATACTTCCTGTGGGTAGGAATTTAAAAGCTTTGGATGAGGTGAGCTTAATCAGAATGCACCTTATCAAATAGATTATTAACCAGAGTGTAGATAATATTGCATGATGTGTAACCATATTAAAATTATTTATAGCAATTGAAGGCAATCACGCCAGTAGTGCAAATTTGATGTAGAAATGGTCATCCTTTGTCTCCGAATGATGTTGGAGTTGAAGACATACATTCACCCACAACAAAGGATTGTCACTAGTGTTACTCCTGGTGAAACTCACCCCTTCGTATTGTCCCAGAGCCTTGCTGCATAGGTGAGGGACAACAGAAGCTATGATCCCTGGGCTCCTCGGGCATGTCTGGGAGCAGTGTTCCAGGCACTGCCAGCTGGATACTTGATGGCATTAGGCAATCCCAGTCATACCAAGTACCCAAATGTTGGTGGGCTTTGTGTTGTGTCGCAAACCTCTGGATGCTTTAAATGCAGATGTTGATGAAAATTAAGGAGATTTTTACTCCCTTACCCTTCATCTGCCCCGGCTCAAGTCTGAGGTACTGATTCTCCCCAGCCTAGATGGGTTATCTATACCCATGACCTGCACTCCTGGCTGCCAAGGGCATTGCAATGTGAAGCAGGCAAAATAGGGATCAGTCAGTTTAGTGGATACTGTGTATCCTTCAATAGACAAGGTAACATTTCGTGTTAGTTTAGAATATTGTTTTGTACTGTACTTACCTGGATGGCAAAGGAAAGACAAGTAAAACTTAAAGCTATGTTCTTTAAATTCTGTATTATTAGCAACCTCTGTTGTATATAGTGTTTGATAATAAAGTATTAATTTGATTCTTATGTCTTTTGTAAGTGAGAACAATAGACTTTCAGGATATTAAAATCACGTGTTGATTACAAGACAGAGCTTTGAAGCATCAAGTGTGATCATGGCTGAGAACTGAGAGACAAGTGGCCATGACACTGCAGTATACAGGACTCATCTTTGAAAATCGTTCATCTGTTGCAAGACTTCACAATGTCGAGACCTGGAACAACATGACTTTTGATGATCAATGTTTTGTCCTCAGTGCTTAAAGGTCTTATGTTGGAGCCCTGTGGTTTCTGTGTTAGTTTTGTTCTTTTGTATCATGTTTGTTTCTAAAAAGGCTTTGGGGATATAACAACTTTTCTGTTATTTTGTTTGTTTGTTTCTTTTTAATTTGTTTTTTTTTCCCTCCTGTTTTCCTTCTGGATTTGTTCCCATGAATAGTTTTTTCCAGAAAGGATCTTGCCAGTGTCATGTGTGATATATATGTACGTACTTGGTTCAAAAAAACTAGAAACAAATTTGGGAAGTACTGAGAGTAGCTGAGTAGATTGTTTCCTTTCCTCTATAACTGTGGAAGGAAAATGGTTGTATTTGCACCTGTTGATTCCCACCCCTAGCCCTCAAAACTGAACTTAATCCATTGCCTTATGAGCGCAATGATTCAGTCACTTTCAGAGGTGTAGAGTGTTAACTCTTCCCCTCTTTTCATTACACTTGGATTTTGTAATCACCAGTTTTAATGTACAACCCTCCACACTTCTCTTCCCTCTTCCTGCCCTGCCTCCTCTCCTACCCTCCTCCCTTTTTAATTTGGAGCTGTGAATGGGCAGATCTGTTTCTGGTCTGGCATCACTGAGTTTTTCCCATGCATTCGCCGTTGAGCTTCTCAGATGTGAGACAAATCTCCCTACAATAGGCTTGCTGCCATTGTCTGTACAGTTTAATAGATGCTGGCATGTTGGAGGTTACCCATAAATCTGCAAAATCCGCTTACCATGCTTACTCTTGACACCCCATTGAAGACACTCATTGTGTATGCATCTGGGTATGAAAGTCCAGCTCAGTGTGGTCCTGTGCTTGTACTGCCCTGCTTTGCAGTTTCTTTGCACTTATTCATTGAGTGCTGTTTTTGAAATGCTAACATTATATAAACTTAAAAGAAAATGTTAAAAAAAAACCACCCAACCCCCCTGTCCCATAAGATCTGTATTTGTATATACACGTGTCCGTACAATTATACTTAAATAAAATTAAAGATTTTCATCATTTTAATTTGTTCTTTTAGACTACATTTTTGGTTTAATTAACTGCCTTTTCATTTTGTGGGCTGTTTGTACCTACCTTACCCAGAATCATAGAATGGTTGGGGTTGGAAGGGACCTTTAAAGGTCTCTAGTCCAATGTCCCTGCAATGAGAAAGGGTATCTTCCACTAGAACAGGTTCCTCAGAGCCCCATCCAAACTGACCTTAAATGTTTCCAGGGGCAGGACAGGCAATGAGAGGAGTATGAGTGGACAAGGGTGAAAAATGTGCACCATGGGCACAACAACTGAGTACCTAGAACTGTAACTACCAATGTCCTGGCAAATCTCTGCCCTTCACCCTTTTTAATGTGTTTAAAGCTCTTCCAAGTACCTAGGACTGTAAGGAGCTATATCAGCAGAGTGCTGGTGCATTACATGGTTTCCCTCATCACTTTGCCTGGCTCTGGGCCTTGCAAGAAATCTTCTTCCCCTGGATAACAAGTGGTTGTAAGGAGCTACTCTTGCTTCTTGAAGAGAAGAGCCAGCCTCAGAGTTGTGAAAACAGGGCAGTTGCAGTGTGTCCCCCTCTCCCCAAGAAGTCTCTCAAACTTGGCAAAGAGATAAGGTTGAAAGTGATTTTGAAATATCAGCTATATCTTTCTTTACAAAAGAGTCTCAGAGCAGTCAAGCCTAATAGATGGGAGAATTTGACCAAGGGTTCCTCCTGAAGGGAAGGGGAGGAAAAGTGGAAGCAAGAAACTGGATGGCTTTCTCCTCCTCCTTCCTTCCACCCTGCCCCTAGAGGCGGATGTAGTAGTGCCTCTCAAAAAGTACAGGACTGCATTGGTGATGACTTGTGTTTAGGTCTGAAAAATATGTCTTTGGCAGTGTCTGCTCACTAATCATATGGCAGATTGAATCTGAGAATGTAGGTCATAAAATGCAGGGAGCACATATCAAAACCTGTAGTACTACATGCACTGTGCATTCAAAACTGCTGTAATTACACGGCGATATCATTAAACTCACAGAAAGCTTTTTATTATATTTAATTAGTTGACAGGGCAGAAAATACTAATTATAACTTTCTATAAACTTCTTTAAAAAGAGAAATGACAGCTTGGTGAGAAGAAAAGTGTGAGTATTTAATACAAAGAATTGATGCACCAGATTTTTTTTCCTCTGGAGCTGTGATGTTACAACAGGCGCAGGGTTACAAGTGACACATGTTCAGTATGTTTTAACATAATAGCCATGTCCAGAAAATATCTTGCAGTCTGACACACTTAATAGCCTTTGCTCAGAAGACACTCTGCTTTTGCTGAGAATGGTATTTGATTTCATTTTTCTGCATTAGTGTGCACAATGGGCCTTTGTACTCCCTCATCTTCCCTTCTGCAGAATATTTCTGCTCACAGACTACCTCTGAGTACATTCTTAGGAACCTCTGAGGACATTCTTAGGAATATTCAGGCACACATCATACTGCTATAATATGGTCGTGTGCCAAAGTGTTTTATTCATTTAAACCAAAGCTTTCATTTATACAGGTTAGAGATGTGGTAACCAGCTGGGATGGTTAAATTTTTTACAGGCTTTAACAGCACATGAAGAAAAAGTGCCTCCTTCCTTATAACTATTATTTTTGTTAACACTTGCCCTTACTGGGAAGTGTAGTTTAAAACCTGAGGCAACTTTATATTACAGGCGTATGCATGAGAGCTCAAACCAAGTCTTGGCTGTAAAGGCTGCAGTGCAGACAGCTCTTATACAAGGTTGTTTGTGTTTGCTTTTAGCACATTTGATTTACTTCTGCTAATCAAACAACCTGAAATATCCCCAATTCGATTTTTTTTTTTTAATTTTTCCTTAGACCACATAGAAGCTTTTAAGGCAAAGTCTGTGTTAGATGAAAAAGTAACCTCTAAGGAAAATTCAAAAAGGAGAGATACTATAAAAAGTGTTGTGCTAAGGAGTTTTCTATTGGTTCTCTCCCCCCAGAAAAATCTGTTAGCTGAATAATACTGCCAGTCATATTTCATTTCGAAGAATTCAAACCACAAGATAACTCTTGCAGCCACCAGCACATCTTGAAACACTCATTTTTTCCTATGATGGTTCTTTGAGCAAGTTCTCATGTCATTTGATTGCACAAGGAGGAGTATAAATATGAGAAATTGCAGGGTGGTAAGCTAAATGTGTGTTTGGAGGGAAAGAAGAAGAATTTTCTGTTTTGCCTGGCACTTTGTGAATACATACAGTGCATTCAAGATCAGGAGCATAGAGTGATTTCTAGATGCCTCTCCACCTTGTAATATATTTCTGAAGTCAGGGAATAAGGGAAGGTACCTCCTGCAGAATACACAATCTCAAGAGTTGCAGTTCTGGGACACAGCCTGACTCTCAGTTCGTATGTTCAAAGCCTGCTCTCCTTAAGTGCTGTTTTGTGGGGCTTGCCCACTTAGCAATATATACTTTCCAGTACTAATTTTAACATATAAACACATTTATCTATCCACAGTCAAAGCGCTGCTGGCAATACTGAAGCATTTGTCAGGATGGTGCTTGTAAAAGGAAAGGTCAAGTAAATCGATAGGATACAGAAGGTGTAAGTATCCCTCTGATCCTTGTTCTGCTGAGAACCAATTGTGCCTTTTGTTTTCATGTACTGTAAGTTGGAGTGTCTGAACTAATTGCTTGACTAATCACTGACCTCTAGTCCAATAAGTTTATGAGGCTTTGTTTTTACCTATAGCTGAACAACGGAATAAGTCTAGAAAATGAACACAGCAGAAGCAAAGCATCTTTAGGCCTAACATGGCAGCCCTGAAGTGATACTGAAGCCCCAACCCATTTATACTTGGGTATTGGTAAGAAATGGAGTGTTACATGCTACAAATGACAAGCTTCGATCCTTCAGCAACTATTCTTTTCTGAAGAGGGTCAGAAGAATCAAGCCCTTGGCTGGGTGTGAATACTTCAGCGGAAACTTGGCATGCTGTGCATTACATAGCACTGCATGTATCCCAACACTTCTGTTCACTACAATGAGGGTGGAGATGGGGTGGGGAAGAAAGAGCTCATTCAGTCACAGATCGCTGAGCAGTAGTGGGAATTATGCAGCAGACTTTAAGCCCAGAAAGTGGTTACTGGTGTAAACTGCCCATGAGTAGAAGACTTGCTTATTTGTGGAAATTTGTAAAAACATGAAATAGAAAACCTGGAAAGTGACTGTGTTCTCTGGTCTGTCCTTCCAGAAATCACGAAAAGATTTTCCACTGAATCAGGCCAACATTTCTCAGTTTTGAAAACTCAGTAGCATCTAAAAAGACACACCCTCACCTTGCTATTCTAAAACAGGAATAACTTGGAAGTCTTGCACTCTGCAGGCTCCTCCAGGAGCTGCCGCATGTGGAGCTGGCAGCTCAGGATTTTGATGAACCAGGCCCTCATGAGAGGTATCCCCCAGCTGCAGAGTACTCTGTGCAGCAGATGTTTCAATGGTAGTTTTTAGAATTTGTTTTGGGAGTAACTTTTTTTATCTCTGCCATCAAAATATCTTGAAGCTGGAGCAGGAGTGAAGAGTGTAGGTGTAGTTACTTTCACGGGGTAAATACAGCTACATTTTGATTTACCTGCAGAGAGAATGGCAGTTCTGCCTTAAAAATGGATTGAACAAGAGTGTGGACCATGCACAATGGTAATGATTAGCCATTAAAAGTGAGGCAAAGCGGGTAAACCCACGCAGCCAAAGCAAGTGTGCATATCATCCTTCCTGGTGAATTCTTGCCCCTTTTGTGGTTGTTTGTTTGATTACTTATTCTGCATTTATTTGCAGGTAAAAAGAAAGGAAAACTCATGCATACTTCCAGTGCTCTGGTCTCATTAGCCAGATTTCCTCAAAACTCTTGTACTCCAGAGAAGTTTTGCCAAGCAGCTAAATGAAATGCACATGGTATGAATATTTATGCGGCTTTAATGATTGGATTTTTGCATCCATGAATAATAAAGGTTTTAACAAGAACAGATAACAAGATTGGCACAAAACAGTTAAGTGGTTAATACAGCAACCTCTCTGTTGCAGGATTCCCCTGAGAGCAGCACACTGAGCAATCTCCTTCCCCTTCCTCTTCCTCTAGCACCAAAATTAGTCTGATGGGACACGCAGATCCCCTAGATAGCTTTGCAGAAAACAGATGTTTTATCTACAACAGGTTCTATAGCCACCTCTTGCATGCTTGCTTTGAAGAAGCTCAAGGTTTTTGACTAAGAAAGGACCTTCAAATTTGAACACAATTTTTATTTCAGCTGCTCTCCAGCAGCATTTCATTTGCATTTGAATCTGAAGCTGCCACTTTGCTTAGTCTTTTCAGCAGCAACTGGCTGACAAGTGTTCGCATGATTGAGAAGTTCGGGGGCTGCAAGTCAAAGCAGCGTTTTTCATGAGCTGAGGTAGGAAAGGGTAATCCCCTCTACTCCCTGTGCCAGCTCAGTGATGCTGAGGGCAATGCTTTAAGGTCTGTCTTTGGTGAGAAACAGGGAAGCTGCAATGTCCTGAAGACCACAGCACTTTTTTTACTTGCCTGCATCCACAGCTGACAAAAGCCTGTTCTCTTCAGTGTCAGTGATATGCTCTTAATTCATTATAGCATTGTGCTTGGAGGGGACATGGAGCATTTTACCCTCTGCTGCTTTTTAGAGCAAGGATTTGTTGCATGTTTACATGTACTGGATTTGTGGGAGCAGGTGTCAGGTGATGCACGTGTAGATAAGCAATGTCAAACCAGAAAACAAACTTCCACTTAGAGGATATGCTTACCCTTTCTCTCTCAGCACCTCCCTGTACCTTCCTGTTGTCAGTCTGCCTTGCTGCCATCCCAGCTCAACGCAGGTGTTGGTTGGGATCCAGGGTAACTACTCTTCATTCCATATTTTTACCACTTGAAGATATCAAAAACCTTTTGCCTGAACTTTCATCTTTGGCCAAACCTGTCCTTCAAGGCTGGTATTCAGAGCTGATAGTCAAGGTTGCCTGACACAATTTACTACACATCCCGTGAAGGCCAGGCCTCAAACTGGGCCACTGATGGCAGCCTTGCTCCCAGAGTAGGAGCTAAAGATGCTTTGGGTGAGAGGTAGCCTGGAAAAACTGCCTAGGGCTAGGTACTGCAGCCTAGATGAGTGGGGCAGATGATATCACAGACACTTGAAAGAAAAAAAGGAATTAAATAAAGCTACTTTTCTTAAAAGAAAGAAAAAGGAAATAAAATTTCAAGCTAAATAGTGACTTGAAGTCACAGAGGAGTGCTTTTAAAAAGTTTTACTTAATTGTATTGATTTAATGGATGAATAATCAGGGAAACAAGAGAAGATTTTAATCTTAAGTGCAGATTAAAATAAATAACCATCTTGCCATCTTCTGAATTTACAGGTTTATTTCATGTTCCATCTGGCACTATTGAGAAGAGAAAAATCCTTCAGATTTTAAACAACTAAATGGTTTTTTAAAGTATTTTTAAAGCTTCCATCAAGGGACAATAAGCTTGCTATGAAGCAAGAAGATCCTTTTTTTCTGTGTGTTTATACATGACACACAACCAGTATCATGGAGCAAGTTATCCCTGACAGTATTGTCTGGGTATCTTGTCACTGTTCTTGTCAACTGTTCGTTGTTTTTGCATACTTTTAGCAAAAACTTGTTCCAGAAGCCACCAGAAGCTATTTACTTTATTTCAAACATAATTAAAACAAGAAAATTGCACTACCACTCAGGCAGTACCCTAGTTTCAGCTCTTAGGCAACAGATAACTGTCTTAAGAATAATAAACTTCTTTTGTTTTGAGATGTTGTGTGGTTTGCTACCTGTTTCTGCTTATTTCTCCTCTTCTCCTGAATAAAATTTGAAGTCTGAAGAAGTTGCTGAGGGCAAGACTAGAATGAAAACACACATCTCTGTCATGTGAAGCACCTGTTGTATTTGCAGGAGCAAATGTAAACCAGGACAAGTCCTCATAATATATATCCCAGCACTAAATCTGTGATTGAGGAATTGGAAAATGCTGGTTTTGCTAATGGAAAAAGAAAATACATGCAGACGGGCAATGAAATTGGGAGGGGTAGGGTGGGGAAGATGGCAAGCAAAAGAATGTCCTAATTGGACGTCCTACAGAGAAATTAAAAAAAGAGAATCATTCTTATGGCAGAGCTTCAGGGCGTGGAGGTTCCCAAGAAGAATCATCTGAAGGAGGAAGAAAACATACAGTGACTCATTGGGCAAGTAGTTTCCATTTGGAAAAATTATGCAAGAAACATTAGCGTGTCAGATTTGGGAGCTGTTTATATCAACACAATACACCACTTATTGAATATACAGAGTGAATGATACCAAGTCTGGAAATTATCATGCCTCATCTAACCTCAGAGTATTCACAAAAAGGGCAAGAGGAAAACAATGCAAGTGGTTTTTTAAATCTAGCAATAAACAGAGTGGCACTTTCTGAACTGGTCACCTGGTGCTGTGCTGTGATTCCTGGCTTTTAACTTCTCATATGTCTTCAAATAAATTAGAAGAGAAGGTACTATATCCAGTAGCAATTCTATCTGGAGGGGATACTGGAAAGAATCAAATTTAAACACTGTATCATCAAATGAAGTGCGTCTTGTAAACAGTCCTAGTCCAACTACTAACAAATACACTCAAACACCACCGTGGCGTATGTACCCAGCTGTGTAGTTTGCCTATCTGTTTATTTTCAGGGAATTGTTAATTCTACCAGTACGATGTAAAATAAAAACTTAGGGGCAGAATTTGAATATTTTGAAACACAGTTGTTGAATGGACTGGGAGCAAGAACGGGTAGGAAACCACAGCAGAATAAAGGAAATACATTGGTTATTCCTTGTCAGCCAGCATAGTCTCTCCCTTTTGCCCAGCTCCAACAATCATTCACTACTTCATAAACAAGCTCAGTAATATTATCAGTAATATTATCAGTAATAGAACGCTGTGGGAGAGGTGGCCAGAAGAGATTCTGTGACAAACTTGTTTGGGCAGGGCATGAGGTGTGGATACAAACACGTGGTTGAAAAGCCTTTGCACAAGCTAAGCTCATATGATAGACTGTTTTTAATACAAGGTGACCTTGGCTGTGGCAAAGTACATATCTACTAGTAAGGGTTCTCCAGGCTCTAAGGAACACTGTAAACAGACTGTGCCAAGCCTGGCTGTTGAACATAGGAAAGAGAGTCCATTTTGCCCAGGAAAATTGACTGCAGCAGGATGTGGGCCCACTGGGGACATGCAGGTGAAGAGAGAGGCAATAGTGATTCCATGGACTGCCAAGTTTTCAGTTCATCCTAAACCGAGACTTTCCCATATGAAGTCAGCCTGGCACTCCACACAGAAACAGGGAGACAGGAAAAGCCCCTAAGACAAACATATTTTAGCTTTACAATCAGAGGTTGGCATTGCTCCCTGGCTAGTTCCCAAAAAGATTTTACCATGCTATTTTTCTGCTCCTTCCCCTCTCCCCACCCAGGCTCTTTCTTTGAAACTCTTGATACATTGTAATTAACATTGCTTTGGCCACATTTTTGTGACGGTGAAGGGAAGGATGGACCATTTTGTCTAAGAGGGAGATATCCCCCAAATCAGAAAACTGTCCTTGTAAGATGTATGTTACATGAGTAGAGAAGAGTCACAGAAGAAGCCAGAAAAGGGCAGTGACAAATAGTGCAGTCTCTTTAAATAGCTCCTAGGCACTGTCTCTTTGCAGTCCAAAGTTTGGGTTTTTTTCCCTTAATCAGAATTCATTGACCTCTCACTGAATTTGTTTATTCAGTGTGATTTCCATCAGATGGACAGGGACCTTGTTTTCTTCTTCAATCCTTTTCTTTAAGTATTGTTTCAAGCTTAATTCTGTGCTGTCACATCACATGCAGCTTTTGCCAGCCCCATATGCTAGGAAATACAGCTGGAAGGCTAAAACTGCTTGTGATGCCTCACACTCAAAAACCACTCATAACAAATCTCTCTGAAATATCCTGCCAAATGGCATCTTTGTAAATCTCTCTGTCTAACATCACAGAAGGCAGCAAACACCAGAAGCTCAATGTGCAGAAGAAGGAGCAATCACTAGTTACCCACCTGAAGCAAACAAGGAACTCGGGGTGCTTTGCAGGTCTGCCCACTTCTTTTTTTTTACATGGCAATATAAACCTTTTTCAATGACCGTTAGAAATTAAAACTTGAAGTAATAGGAATGGCTGGAAGGTGTAAAAAATTAACTAAGAGTTTAAATGACACTATATAATTCTACACTCTGTAGGCAGTCAGATTAGGCTATTTTAAAATTAACTGCAATTTGCATAACACATTTTACTGTTATAATTCAATGTCTGTATTTATAGCCATGTCATAACAATGCAGGGTTTTCTTTTTATTTTTCCCTTCGGCTGGAGTTTATGATGTGTATGAAAACTGAGTCTTAGTCATGCACTGTTTGCTCCAAAAACGTGAACCAAATGAAGAGACACTGGGATGTCCCAAGTTTAGAACACTGATATGATAATTCTAGCCTCCAAGAATCAGCGTCACCAACTCTTTCTTTTTGCCTTTTAGCTAAACAAAGTAAATCTTTTGGAGTGGACCGATAGTTTGAAATAGCCAACCATGTGCACACACTCCAGCTCTAAATAAGGCTGGCCAGAAATCTGTTCAAACAACATGACACTTTTGTTTTTACATATTCATGCAGAAACAAAGAAGGCAGTGAATGCCAATGTCCTGCAGAAATAGTCAGCTACAAGGCCTGAAAATCACTACATGAACACACTGCTGCAAAAGAACAAACAGAAGAAAAGGTCATTTCACTGCATTTTTTATTTTGGGAGGATTTAAGCTCTCCCAGCACAGATACATCTTTGCTTTCCAGTAGAATTGCTGCTTAGCAACACTTCGGAACCTCACATCAGCAGAGATGGCTGGACAGGAATTGCCAGAACAAAATTCTCAGAGGCCATTTGTGTGGAGGCTTCAAAGTCCAAAAGCTCTACTGGGGAGACATCTCAGCCTGTCAAGATTTGAAGCATAAGCATATTGTAGTGAGACAGATGAAAATAATTTATGATTGATTTGTGTGAAACTTTTACTTTGTCCAGCATGAGCCCAGCTAATAATATATGTTTCAAACAAATACATTTGTTAGCAACTCCATAGCTTGCTGTTCTTCAGCACTCCTCTCTCTTCCTGCAAAAAACCCAAACCAAATCAACAAACAAAAAACCCAAAACCAACCAAACAAAAAAGTTATGAAAACATTTGCAAGAAATTTTTAGTGTGCTCCTCTCCACTTTTCTGAGAAGAAAAGTTGAGAAGATGTTAGTGACACAAATGTGAAGCTGGCAGGTTTATCTGCCCAATTGCAAGAGTAGATGTCAGGGTTGCTTCCTATAAGAGCAGTAAGTCTTTCAGACTGCCTGATAAACACAGACCTTGGGTCTCTCATCCTTCTTTGTTCACTGTCATCTCGATCATTCATGGGACAGAGAGAGAATATGAAATGAAAGCAGACAGAACAGCAGAGATAAACAGGGAGGATATACATACTTTGTTAGGTTTGAATTTCAGCATCTGACCAATTAACAGTGATTCCTTGGATAAATTCATGTCGTATGGTATGGGGCTCTGTGCCATCTGGCTGACTGGGATAATGGCAGCATTGCTTTGCGAGAGGAGCCAAGAAAAAATGACCTGAACAAACCTTCCCAATGTCTTGGGAGCTGAGTATGTTAGACATGCTACTCCTGTGTCCACACAGACATACCAGTACCTAGAACTGTCCTGTTCACATCTATATCCCTATGCTCTATTCCTATGAAGAAATGCTCCTTGTTTTCTACAGTCTTTTGTTACTGGAATAAACTAGTTTGGTTCTGGCAGAAAAGCCATTGGAAATGAGATGAGCAGAGTTGCCTGCAGGTCACTATCCCGCTGTGTTAGACCATCATTTACATGTACCAAGGTATATATATTTTTGTAGAAGTAGTCAAGCAGAGGAGGCAATAGCCACTTCTACTTCCTGTTTCAGTGCTATTTTCTTAGCTAATGAAGTATATGGGGAGAGAAATTAAGGAATTTCTAATCTGCAGTTCAAATATTGGGCCAAAGTCCATCCTTCGTTCTTTCCTTCTTCACTTCCTGGTTGAAACACAAACAAATAAAAGAAACAAACCAAAACTGCATCCAGACCCTTACATACCAAGAGATAATGGGGCAAAATGAAAAAAACCCAACTATGAAGTACTTTGCTAATTTCAAACAAGCCCATCTGGGGATTAGCCAATGGAATACAGGGCAGCAGTCATCAGACCTTTCTAAGCACCTGGAGTCTCCTACGATCTCATTAACTTGCTCTAAACTTCCTTGGGATGGTATGACCTCCTCAGCTGCATGGGGAGAGAAAAATACAACAAAAGGCTCATGGGTCAAGGCCAGGGCAGGGAGACAGATCAGTCACCAATTGCCATCAGGCAAAACAGACTCAGTGGAATTAACTGCCAAACAGATGGGAGTGAAATAGTAAGAAATACACCCAAATCTTGGAACACTTTCCCACACCCCTCCCTTACCCCTGGGTGCCGTGCTGGCCCAGCCCACCTCAGGGCTGTGGCAGTTCACTGCCCATCAGGCGCTTGCCATCCAGTGGGTGGCGCCCTAGTCCTAACCGCCTCACCGCCTCCCCCTGGTCTAGAAAGTTCTCTGTTCTTTGATTTCTGATTGGCTCCCAGTTGTAACTCCCGCCTCCCTGTTCTCCCCATTGGTTGTTGCTACATTGTACCNTGTTTTCTACAGTCTTTTGTTACTGGAATAAACTAGTTTGGTTCTGGCAGAAAAGCCATTGGAAATGAGATGAGCAGAGTTGCCTGCAGGTCACTATCCCGCTGTGTTAGACCATCATTTACATGTACCAAGGTATATATATTTTTGTAGAAGTAGTCAAGCAGAGGAGGCAATAGCCACTTCTACTTCCTGTTTCAGTGCTATTTTCTTAGCTAATGAAGTATATGGGGAGAGAAATTAAGGAATTTCTAATCTGCAGTTCAAATATTGGGCCAAAGTCCATCCTTCGTTCTTTCCTTCTTCACTTCCTGGTTGAAACACAAACAAATAAAAGAAACAAACCAAAACTGCATCCAGACCCTTACATACCAAGAGATAATGGGGCAAAATGAAAAAAACCCAACTATGAAGTACTTTGCTAATTTCAAACAAGCCCATCTGGGGATTAGCCAATGGAATACAGGGCAGCAGTCATCAGACCTTTCTAAGCACCTGGAGTCTCCTACGATCTCATTAACTTGCTCTAAACTTCCTTGGGATGGTATGACCTCCTCAGCTGCATGGGGAGAGAAAAATACAACAAAAGGCTCATGGGTCAAGGCCAGGGCAGGGAGACAGATCAGTCACCAATTGCCATCAGGCAAAACAGACTCAGTGGAATTAACTGCCAAACAGATGGGAGTGAAATAGTAAGAAATACACCCAAATCTTGGAACACTTTCCCACACCCCTCCCTTACCCCTGGGTGCCGTGCTGGCCCAGCCCACCTCAGGGCTGTGGCAGTTCACTGCCCATCAGGCGCTTGCCATCCAGTGGGTNATTGAGCCTCTTGAGCATGCTCCCTCTCACGAGGAGCCAGCGCAGCGCGACCAGCTTGCGCCTATTCCCCGATGGGGACAATTCCTGAGCAGGGACATCTGAGGGAAGGACGCTGTGTCCCCTCCACACGCGGGCACGACAGGGCAAACAGCGTCACCTGGGCTGATCTAAGCTCCCAAATCCATTACCTCCTGCCTGCTGATGGCACACGGAGATGGAAATGAGGGCTGCAGTTAATTTACCACATACTGCTGCTCCTTCCCCTTGACGCTATTCCTCGGCTCCAGCATGGGGCCCCTCCCATGGGAGACAGCTCTCCCTATGGGGTAGCTCTTCCTATGGTTCTTCAAGAACTGCACCGACACGGGTTCCTTCCACAGTGTGCAGTCCTTCAGGAACAGTCTGCTCCTGCTTAGGACCCCACAAGGTGACAACTCCTGCCATGAAACCTGCTCTAGTGTGGGCTCTTCTCTCCATGGGGCTCCTCTCTCCATCTCTTCTCTCCTTCCAGGACCCTGCTCCAGCATNCCTGGGCTGATCTAAGCTCCCAAATCCATTACCTCCTGCCTGCTGATGGCACACGGAGATGGAAATGAGGGCTGCAGTTAATTTACCACATACTGCTGCTCCTTCCCCTTGACGCTATTCCTCGGCTCCAGCATGGGGCCCCTCCCATGGGAGACAGCTCTCCCTATGGGGTAGCTCTTCCTATGGTTCTTCAAGAACTGCACCGACACGGGTTCCTTCCACAGTGTGCAGTCCTTCAGGAACAGTCTGCTCCTGCTTAGGACCCCACAAGGTGACAACTCCTGCCATGAAACCTGCTCTAGTGTGGGCTCTTCTCTCCATGGGGCTCCTCTCTCCATCTCTTCTCTCCTTCCAGGACCCTGCTCCAGCATGTGTTTGTCCAGGATCTAGAGCTTCCTTTGGGCATCCACTTGCTCCAGTGTGGGGTGTCCATGGGCTGCAGGTGGCTCTCTGCTCCCTGTTAATTTCCCTGGGCTGCAGGGACACAGCTGCCTCACCATGGTTTGCACCACAGGCTGCATGGGAATCCCAGCCCTGGTACCTGGAGCACCTCCTGCCCCTCCTTCTTCCCAGACCTGGAGTCTGCAGGGCTGTTTCTCTCCCAGCTGCTTCTGCACCATAACTTTTCCCCCTTCTTAAATTTGTTATCCTAGAGGCTCTGCTGCCATCACTGATGGCTCAAGCCATGTCCAGCAGTGGGTCCATCCTGGTGCCAGCTGGGATTGACATCAATGGAAGCTTGTGGCACCTTCCCACAAAAACCATCCCTGTAGGCCCCTCTTCCCTCCTGTAGAAACCTTGCCACACAAAACAAATCCGTCATCCACTACTGCAAGGGAAGAGTATGGATATTTCAGGGCATACTGTGACTGTACTGAGAATGCTGTCCACAGATTCAGCCTAAAGTTCCTAATGGATATTCCTGCCTGACCCTTGCCACTATGGCATTGCTTATGACAAAAATTACAATTTGAATGTCTAAGGAACTTGCTACACCAAAGGCTGAACACAGTCTGATTCCTCTTCCTTACCTTCTTCTCACATGGGTTTTTTACTGTGTGCATGCTGAACACTGAGTGAATTCTCTGTATTTTCTGAAGACATCACTATGGCACTAACTACAATGCCTTTTGTTTGCCTTGAAACTCTTTCACGTGAGGAATAGATGCAAGGGAAAGAAAAATATTTTTTATTCAGTTCATGTTTGAAAAAGTTGTCCTATAATGTATGTACCTGCCCAGTGTCAGCTGATATGAAAAATCCAAATGTGAATGGTAATCTAAGAGCTGCAGCTTGGTGTAAATCTATGTGCCAATGTGCCAATGGGGTTCCGTCAATTTGCCTTGATAAATATAGGCATTTCTTCTATTTTTGTGTCCTCTGCTAGCACTATAACTCTTAGATAGTCTGAATGACCTTGGTGTTGTGGTAGGAGAGCTATCAAGGATAAAATCCCTCAGATGTACCAGAAATACCGAAGAATTTTTGTGTTATCTCTGAGAGACAATCCTACTGAGGGTGACTTCCAGCCATCAGTGTATCTGAGGTAACAAGGCTGAAACCATCCCAATGCAACTATGTTCATGGGCTTGTAAAATTCAGTTCAGTTGTAGGGGATGGAACTCTCCCTCTGTGAAACATAGTGCCAGGGGCACTGAACTGTTAACACAGATCAATCTTGCAGATATGAATTTTGATTTCATCTCATGACTCCTGAATGGCCAACAGGTGTTTATTAAGTCATTAATTCATTAAGTCATTAATGCCACAACAGGTGACATTAAGCCAAATATAACCACTTCTTCACACTTTTGGATAGCAAATGTACTGACTGGGTAAGATAGTCAGAAATTGGGGATGGTTGGGAGTAGAAACTTGAATACAATGTGTCAATTCTGCATTGTTATGTGGGACACACTAAAAGATCTAAGGAGGTCATGTTTAAAAATAGAGTAATAAAATTAGTACAGTGCTGTCTACCCTGCAGGGCTGACATGACCTGACTTGATGAAGCTGCACATACAGAATGGCTTTTATTTTTAGGGCACTGTATCTGGGATAACAATGACTGTGCTGATAGTGAAGCAGTGGGTAGAGTTTGTCTTGATGGCTGGCACTTATTCTTGAAAAGAACAGAAGAGCGTATTTAAGCTGTCAGGCCTTAATTGTTTCATTAGGTGGTGGTGTCTTTTGTACAAAAGGAGCCAGGGAGCTGCTGAAAGAAAGAATGATGAGCAGCAATTCTAGAAGGGCACAAAGGTGCTGCAGGAGTTACTTCTCTTCCTTTATTTCTTCCCAGTTCATCTCTGACACAAGGAGAAGTTTCATTTTTTAACATAATGACCGCTATTAAAATCAACTTGAACAATTTCATGAGCACTGTGGTGTATATCTCCCAAATTTTTAGATAAAAATGAAACAAAAAAATTTTCATGCCTCTGAATCTGGTTTTTGTGTTTCAACATTTAATTTATTGATGACAAAGATGACTTGCATTTCTAGATGCATCTTTTGTTCTGTAGGATGCCAAAGCCCTTTCAGAGGCAAAACATGAATCACTTCACCTACCCTGTGAAGTTAACCACCACTGGGGTGTAAACTGTTTGACTGCGCAAAGCAACACAAGAAAACATCTTAAACTAGAAAGAACATTAATCATATTCAAATGAAATTATTACAGAGCACCTACATATCTGAGAGCCCTAATAACACAGCCTGTAACTGGGTAGTGGCACCAATGTTGACCATCAAAGGTCTGAATTTACATGCTGTCTGAAATGACAGCTTTGGAGAATACTTATGCTGCAAGAAGTCTGCACATATTTTCCCCTTCCTTGCTGGAAGGTATCCTGAGACTGAGAGATTTGATGGAAATCTTTCCCAATGTAAAATAGAGAAACACAGCTAACTTCCCACTTACACAGACCCAGGAATTCAGAACGTCCCCAACGAAGAGCTTGTTGTATTTCATTATGAAATCTGATCCCTAAGGTAGGTGGTTTCTCTCACTCATATTATTCCTTCCTCTGAGTTTTTTCCTGAGATACAAAGGGTGGAATGTGATTAATGTCTACTCAGCTTGCTACTCTGGAAAAACTGAAGGGAGGACTTTTCACAGATGTACTCCTTTATCCTCTGGAAAGGGGATGTCAGTAGTTTGGCTCTTTCCCCTGCGTGGGCTGTGCTTCTCTGCCTTTTAAGATGAGTTAGCTGATTTGTTTTGCATTCCATTTTTTAATTAGTTCTTTTTAAGTAGGGAGGCATTTTCTTAGTCCACTTTCATTCTTGTCTTCATGCATGCAGACATACCCACAGCTGAATTATACAAGACTGAGAGACCCTGGGTCTGATTCTCATCTATAATGAAGATTTGAATACATTGTTTTGACAGAATGATGGTTAAAACCGTCCCTAGCATTTATCCTCCACATGCCAGAGTACTGGAAAAGGCCTAATTGTAGACAAGAATTTGACTTTCTTGTACTTGAAGAATGATTTTAAAATCAGCTGTTTTTCTTCTGTGTGGTATGGTGTCTCCAGCCTGGTTTCAGTAATGGGTCTCCAAATAGACATGGGAAGAAAAATTTGTTCTTCATCTTCTTTGGAGAAAAGTAGAAAAGCAGAGTGTAAAACAGATGGAGGAATCCTGCAGCTTTCCACCAAATGCCCACTTCTCACAGACTCAGACTCGGGCATCTATTGATTTTAGTTCAGTTCCTCACAATTTAAAATCATGAGAGGTCTGAACAGAGCCAGGAGAAGAAGGATGTCCTAGGGGAGATTGGTCCAATGACATAAGAATTCTTTGGAAACCCTTCTCTGAGAGTGCTGTGCCTGAAAACAGGAATGTTTAGAAAGCTGCTGAAGAGAGGAAAGTAAAGAAGGGAAAAACTATTGCAGAGAGAGAAAATATGTTCATATACAACAGTGGTATTACTTGTTGCATTTGCATTTACAGTGAAGGAGCATAGGAAAAGGTGAGTTTCAAGAAGAGTCCTTAAATTAGTAATACAATGTACCAGGCAGAGTTAGGTTCTCTAATGAGCTTGCTACATACAAAAGCTGATGTTAGTGTTTTATAGCACCCTCCGCCCAGAGGCCCAAGCCACTAATTTTTGCTTTGAAGTTGAGTTGAGGTTTCTGCCAGGTGATTCACAATGATTCATTGTGTTGCCTAGACCAGTGTGACGCTTGCTTGGTAATTCAAAGTCTTCACAGTTCTTTAGATCTACATATTAAATGCTTAAAGTGTTGCACCTTATTAAGGTCTTAGGTTTCTGTGTAAATAGATGTGAGCATTATTTGGTAGTCAAATTATTCTTAGTTATGGAAATAGTTCATGTTGTGCCATGATTAGGAAATGCTTTTGTTACATATCCAACATAGTTAGTATGTGAGTCAATCTATAGGCAGCCCTAAGAAGATGATAGAAGTGAAAAAAGAGGTTCACTCTCCTGATAAAATTTGAAAGGTTTAATAAAGGTTTAATAATAAGACGATAGGAGGCATAAAAAAAGCAAAGGGTTAAAATGGCTGGTGCTTGCTGTCTTGGAGACAGCCTTTATACACCTTTTCTACTACATCAACCTGTTGCACATTCATAGATACTCTTTATACATACTCAAACTTTTCTAAGAACCAATTTCCATATCCCAGGAACCATTCAGCATAGCCCCTCCTTGGGTCTGCCTTTTTAGAGCGTGTGCAGTTCTTGTCTATGGTTTTCATTATCACCTCTAACTTGGGTCTTGGTCCATACTTTCCTCCAACATTAAGTGTTGATAATTGACACATCAGCAGCGAGGTCCCCATCATGTGTTCACCGGATGTTATCCCAGCCAAGCGCACAGTTCAAGCATACAATCAGCTGTCACCCTTTCCAAGTCTAAGTTTTGTTAACAGCAGAACTAAAAACTATACCCTTATAGCCGAGCTAAAAACTACATCTTTACAGCAAAGTTATTTTAAAATTATACATATAGCATCCATTTTAATATTTGTGAAAAGCCAATATAATAATATGTATTTATAACAACAAATATGCAAATCCATTGAAGTTCAAGTACTGAAAAAGGTGGAGAATGTGATGAGAACTTGATATACATCAGATTAGGCTTTTTTGTTCTTGTGTTCTCTCATTTTCCAGAACAGAACAGAACACGTTCCATTCTGTTTACCTACTTAATTTTGAACACCTACAATTTTTGGCTCAAAAATTATTTATTTGGTCTTGGATTCATTCTGCTTCTTTTCTGTGCTCTGAATTCTTACGAGTTGTCAGAGACTGAAAATAGTTCGTGACTCAAATGCTGATATGAAGTTTTGCTCATTATGAAGTAGCTAAAACCAAAGAAGCCTCCCTGAAGACTGAGACTTTGGGCTGAAAGTCAAACTGCTGATTAGATAAAGGGAAACCATTGTTCAGTCACCTCAGGTTGAGGGAAAGGTGTGCATCCACAAAAGGCCAAAGCCACCAGCTGCACTGAGGATCATCCTCTGCTGAGTTTGGGGTGAGGGCAGAGCACAGCTCACAGGAGCCAGGTTTACACAGACTCCCCCCCAGCTGAGGGGGGAGGAGGAGGTTTCAGGTGTGTGGTGTAACCTCTGGCCAGAGGCACTGAACACCCATCCTCCCTTACACAAACTGGCCCAGCTGTGGCACCCCCAACCCCACAGGCCACATCCACAGGACTCTCACGTGAGAGGCAGCTGGGGGGGAGTCACAATCCATCAGAGACACCCCAAAGTGCTGAGCCTTGCACCACAGGGCTGCACGTGATGCAACAGACCCAGAGTCTGCTGAAAGAGACTGCCCCCTCCCCCAGGGGGACAGGCCTGGACATTGCCACCTGGCTCAAGAGGATATAAACCTGTGGGGTCCTATGCTTTTTGGGGACCTTCACCACTGAGAAGACCAGCTGGAGAGGATCATTGGAACGATGCTGGGATCCACAGAGTGGTGATATTTTCCTTTTTCTGTGCCTGCCACTCTCTTTCTGTTTCCCCAACCTATTTTCTATTTATTTCTTTCTCTCTCATATTTGCTATCAAATAAAACCCATGTTATTCTCACTGGCATATGGTCTCATTTGTACCTTAATTCAGGCAGAGGAATTTCCAGAGAACCTCAATAATCGGATCTTAACAAGGGTTCATTTCAGACATTTCTGAACTAGGTTCCTGTGCATTAGATCCTACTGTCTTTGTATCCTTTTCTTAGGATACATAGCATGGGATTGATGTCCGGATTAATATATCTGAGTTTAGCCATCAGCAATAGCTTTTGACTAGTAGACCTAATGTAGGTGCCTGCTGCAATGTCTGTGTGGTTTTCTAGACTCTGTTGACCAGATTCTCATTGACTGTAATGGGATTTTGGACAGCAAGCCTTCTGCATAGCTGTGACTCTCAGTATTTTGCGCTTTGGGCTTTGTGTCCTTGAACCAAACTGTGTTCTAAGGTGAATGAAGTTGAAGGTTTGGGGGTTGATTGTGTTGTGTTGCATAAATATTTAGATACCCTAAAGTACCTAAGACATCTGCCTGAAGTGGTAGATGCAGCACATGAGGAGGCCTGCAGCCTTCTGGAGAGACAGATGGAGGCCAAGTGGGGTACAGCATCGCATCTGACGTGGCACCAGACGTCTGAGGGATGGCAACTGAGTCAGGGCCTTGGAGCCCATTCAAATAGCATCACTCAGCTGGCACTCCTCCTAGAACTAAATGCCCTTGGTCTTCACGTTTACACCCATTTTTTAAAAAATTAATCTAATGTTTGCTATTATTATTATTATTATTTTAAAAATCTTTATTCTAAGACGAAAGGTGGTCGGGATGGTGAAGCACTTTGCCGAGGACATTGCACAGACCACTCTTCTCGAACTGAAAGCACTTCACTTGGGTGCTGGCAGTTCCTGGGCAGAGCATAACTCACAGCTGAACTGCCCGATGACACCTGTCAAAATTTTATGGCTAAAGACTGCAAACAGACAGCTAATGAGCAATCAGCCTTGAGCCTTACCTAGAGAAACAAACCATAGAAAGGATTTATTTTTGGGCAAAGTGAAATCACGAAAACATGTGAACTACTAACTTCAGGTAGGATTTTTTTCCCTTGTGACTTGTTATAATAATAATAAAATGATAATAATAATAATAATCATCATCATCTTGATGTGCTCTCTCTCTCATACATATGTAAAATATATGTGTGTAGGAGTAAATGGGTTTTGGTCACTCTCCACCCAAGTCACTTGACAAGGCACATGACACCATCCCACCTGATGCAATGGGTCCTTCTCTTTTACATCTGGGTTTCCAGTGCCTTTCTGTAAACCCTGCCAGACTGATCCCAGCCAGTTTAAATTAAGTTATTAGCTTTATGACCAAGATGCCTAACAAGATAAGGTTGTTGTGAGAGACAGAGAATACCCTTTGCAAGAAGAGTTAAGTCTTTCGGATAGTTTTGGGTTGGCAGCCTCTCCTGGGAACTACTCCGCTGGGACTTCTCCCCTCATGAAACTGTCCTGTACTCAGCTTCAGTTTTCTCTTCTCTTGTTAAGCAATTAACTCCTAATTTGCAGCTCCTTATATGTTGCTCTTAAGCGACTGTCATCTTTGTTTACTTCCTCACATTCAATTTATAACTTTTCTTTCCTGTGTAGTGCATTAGTCTTTTTCTCACTCTCAACTACTTCAACATAGACATGCTGCAGCAGAAGAAAAGTACTACAGCAATTCTGCTTGTTCCAAAGCCTCGGGATGTTAATTTTTCGATTTTCTTTAAGTTTTTCACATCTGATCTCCATCTCACCTATTCGTAAAGCATCATCTTTTCAGTTTCGTGGAAATTAACTTGACTCTGATTTTCCTTGATATAACCTTTCCAGATATAACCTTGACAGATGTGCATTGTTTAATGTGTACTTAATGTTATCTTTCCTTTGACAGCTTCATTCTACTTTTAAAACAAGTTTCAAAACAACAGGAACACATAAAAATTGAAAATTAATCATGAAGAATTCAGTGTTGTAAATATATGAAGACATGTCCATGAAGTTGGAAATTAAAAACTTGCAAATATGAAGGAAAACATTATGAGTGAAAGTTACAGGAGTAAGTGCTGAACTTGAATGTGATAAAATTAGTTACATTGTGGAGGTGATCTGATACCTCAAAAACTGAAGAAAATTGCTGTATACCTTTCCTTCTTTAAAGTCAGCAGAAGACAGTAGTTGAAAGCAAAGGAAGAAAGAAAGGTGGAAAGAAAGGAAGGAGGGAAGGTAGGAAGGAAGAAAGAAGAGAGGAAAGAAATGAGGGAAGGAAGGAAGGAAGGAAGGAAGGAAGGAAGGAAGGAAGGAAGGAAGGAAGGAAGGAAGGACAAGAACTGCTTTGAGCTTCTTAAAAATTTGGAGAAGATAGCATGTTGCAATATAATTTTTTTCCTTATGGTTGCATAATACAAGTCTGTATATGCATAATATATACATACATTTCTAATCACACAGTGTGCTACAGTCATACAATATTAAATTGCACATGGTTAGAGTAGAACAAAACAAAGACTGTTGCATAACTATACATATAAATTACTGCATTCACTATGTACTTTTTAAAGTCATCTCGCAGAATTGCTGATTTGATAAATTTTATGAAGGATGATTTGGACTAGAGTTCCCAAGGGAATTTAAAAGTAAACAACCGTACAACTTAGTACAGGATTCTGGAGGTGTTAGAAATCTATGATTTTTTGTCAATGGATTTATTGGTCCTCTAAATTTTTGTCTTTTTTTGTCTTTTACTACTGGTAACTTCTTATTTTGTAAAAGAAAATTGAAGGAAAATGTCATCTTTCCTCTAGATCTGGGCTGCTGGGAAATGGCAGGCAGTGGACACTGTTTATGGCATACACAGAAATGCAAGATACAGAGACAATGGATTCTGGGATCATTTACGTGCTCCATCTCTGCCTCACATGGCAGTGAATGCTTGTCTTTTTCCCGCCATTGTGGTAGCACTGACTCCCTTGAAGCATCCAACAGGATTCCAAGACTGGTTAATGGCTGTGTCTCTTCATATTATCTTAAGATGGACTCGCCAAAGCTAATAGCCAGATTCATCTTTTTTTCTCTATTTGGTCATAGTTTTCTACAGCTGTTCATTTAATATTTTCTGGGGGCAAGTTACTCATGGTTTACTGGATGCTTTGACTTCAGAAGATTAAAAATTTAAAATAGCTTAGTGGTGCAATATTTATGAACAAAGAGACTTCTCAGCCAGTGTATATTGCGCATTGCTCTTTTGTTTTAGTCCAGATTTCATACTATCTCTGTTGTCAGATCAAACTAGTCTGCAAATAACTGGATGGTATCAAGATTCATTGCCTTTTCACTCTGTAAGAGTTTGGCTGAACGCTGAAACCACAACACGCCAAATTGAAACCCTTTGCTGGGTCTTCTGCAAATAAAATTCCGAGTTACCTGAGTGGATTTTTGTCTTAATGAGAGTCACATCAAGATCTTGAGACTTGGCTGTGCATTAGTACAGAGAATTACAGGTACCATTAATGAAGTTCCTGGCTGTCTTGAGTTTAATTAATTTGTGACATCCAGTTGCCTGTGTCTCCCAATGACTCAGAAGGGAAAAGAATAACCTGCTGTCCCAATACTAAAATACTGCAAATATAAGTTAATTTCCTGTAAGATCTATTTTCAATTGTGAAGACAAATGATAAGCTGAGAATTTAAATGCACCTGGCAGCAGACCTATTGATACACACCTACAAAATAAAGGCTAAGGAAGTAAACTGCAATAACAAAAGTAATGTTACTGAAGAAACATTTATATTAATTCTAATAATAGTTCTTCCTCAAGTAGCAAACTCAATAGCAAAATTTTATTTTCTTCTCTGTTCATAAATGCCTTTTTTAGTGTTATTTTCCTAGCAGTAAATGAAATTGAAAAACATGCTTGAAAGATTTCCTGTCTATGTAAGTAACTCAGTAAGCTACCAACCAGCCTATGGAAATATTCAGCTGTGGGACACCCCCTCAGGAACTTGTCATGTGGATGTGATTTACATTTCTGCAACAGCTTAGATGAGCTTGAGATTTTTTTCCTTGGTTCTTAAAATTAAATAAATTAGGCTGAAATAGAGAACCCAAAATCACACCAAAATCCCAGCAACAAACAGTCCAAGATAAAAGATCTCACTGGCCCATGCTAGGCAGTTTCTTTTATCAGCTTTTATTCTTGGTGTTCTTGCAAGTACTTCTCAAATACAAAACAAGAAAAATCCAGCTTTATCTCTTCAGAAGGAAAGGTAAGCAAATAGATACAAAAGGTGTTGCTTGATTGGCTTCTTCCACACTGTTGCTGAGGTGTACTTTTAGTGTATTGTTGCTAAACTTAAAATTCAAATAAGAAAAAACAAAGGTGTATAGACCACAAGCAGAATTCCGCACCAAAAAAGCTGCCAAAATAGGATCTGCCCCAGGTTTCAAGCAAAGCCCTGGGGTGAGCATGTAGTTGATGGTATGGTCCTGATTTCTGGAACAGTCTAATGTCTAGCCTCAGGTAGACCTGTTTTTCTTCCCTTCCTATTCATTCATGCACCCTGAAATTCTTTGGTATGCTAGTATCACCACTCCTTTTGAAAGGTTCTTGTGGTTGAATGTTTAAATGCACTAAGAGCTGAATGGTATTTAAGTGTTATAATGATTCCTTAGAATTAGATTTACTCTTTTTAATCAAGGATGCAAAGCAGTATTTCTAGCTCTCAATGAAGCTTCCGTTGAGACAGTAACAGTGCAAAACCAGCTGAATCTGCTTTTACACTTCAGAATAGTTATTATTTCCTAATGTCCTTCTTGGTGAACAATTATTTTTAGGAATGGTTATATATCTTCGTACATATATACATATATATATTTATGTGTACATATATATATACATATTTGGGTATGCAAACATCTCCTAACAGAATTTATAGCTAAAAAGGATGTCAGCCTAGCAGCAACGCTGCTGCACACCATGAAGAGAATGATCTTTGAGCAGGCAAAGGCAGTGAGGAGAATACTGGCGAGGAGAACAGGAGAAACTTGGAACTTGTGAGAAACTTGGAGCTGCTTCCAGCCACTGCATTTGCAAGATTCAGCACCTGTCACAGGGGAGCCAACTAAAGCAGGATATTAGAATGCACAGTTCTTGTTTCTTTCAGAGCTGCTATGGACTCAGTAAAGGTCTTTTTCCTAAAACATTCATTTTATCTAAAATGAATTTGTCAGTTTCAGAAACCAGTTTCCAGCTAGCTCCAGATGAAAAATAATCTTGTTTTGATTTATGTATTTAATATTTCACACTGAAAATGTAAAACTACAGCAGTTATTTTATAGTGACTGAGATCAGAAAATATAAGGGTAATTTATTATATATATTATTTTGCTTTTTAAAACAATAAATCAGCATTATTGAAAATTAAATGTATGTTAGACTGTGAGGAAATTTTGATGTATAATAATGTTTTACATATGACCTTTGAAGATATGATGTTAATCTGAATTATTAATGGAAACCTTGGATTTTCCTTTGACTTAATCAAATTAATAAAATAATTTCATTTCTAAAGCCTGTTAGTGCAATGCAGGACAGCAACAGTAATGAATTTATCTTCACTGGGGTTTTTGGGGTTTTGTTTCGTATAGGGCTTTAAGCAAACAAAGGAAAATGCAGTAATCCTAGGGCTTCTATACTTTCCTTTGTAGTAGAACCTGATCATAATTTAGGATTTGAGACTGGTCTTGTAATGAGCTCTACAGTTCAGGAACTATGTCAGCTGTAAAAATTGATCTGGACGGAAACTGCAACAGAGGTGTCAGACCAAGAGCAATTTTTAAAAACCCACATTCATTTACAAATGTCAATATCTATTTACTAGAATAGCTTGGCTGTTTCAAGTGTTACACTGTTCTTTTTTTTCTCTTTTTAATTTTTTTTTTAAATTTTTTGAATTGTAGGGATGCTTTACTGTCTTGGTTAAGAGGTGATGTGAGCTACAAAACCAGCTTACCCTTTGCTGCCTCAGACCTAGGTACAATATTACAAAAATGTTTTCAAATCTATCCTGTAGCACTCGTCATGTTCCAGTGGTAACTCTCGTATACTTGCCATGTTATTTTTCTTACCTTTACACCCTAGACTGAAGCCAGATCAAATTTGCAACTCCCTAAAATACACCTTTATAAGACTCCACAGATACAGTCTTGATGCAGAACATTCTAATCTATATCATGTGTTATCCTGTACAAAAAAAAATAAAAATACATGTCCAGGAGTACAACACATGACATTTTTATCATATTTTAATGTTCAAAAGATGATCTGTGTTTGGGGATTCTGTATTTTTAAAATGACTAAAAGAATGAAAATTGTCACATTTATGGTACAGGCAAGATTTCTAAATGTAGAGGTCTACTGTTAAATTTCAAAATTTACATTAGAATCCATATTTACCTAAATATGAGAGCTTTTAGGGATTTAAATACTTATTAAAATAGACTATTTAGATGCTTGAATATAGATTTAAGAAGAAATCCTGGGACTGTAGAAATCAGTGGGAATTTGTCATAGATTTAAACATATTTGGGATTTTAATCTTAGTCCTTAAGAACCAGAAAATAAAGGTATTTAGCAGCTAAAAATGCAGACATGCAGCAGGATTTTCTGCTGTTTATATCCATGTGGTATCCAGGGGAAATGAATTCCCATGTGCATTTGAAAATCTCACCCCATGTCTATCTACAGTATCAAAAATCTCAATATTGTGAATATGTCTGCCCAGCTAATTGTCTTATTGACAACATGATTATGGAAATTTAAGTAGTAACTACTCATTTAAAAATAAAATAAACTGTTTTTTGTAGAATATGATATAGGTCATCATAAGAAGGATTTCTACTATTAACCACCTGCCCTTCCTGGTAAGAAGATGAGTAGAGGCTGGGTAGGGTCGCTGAGGGAGAAACCTGTGAGGGATCTCCTCCAAGCTGGACAGAAGGGATGCTGTGTGAAGGATGGATGTGTGCCCAGAAGGGACCTCTACTCCTCCCTCACGGCAGCAGGAATTGCCTGTGAGGGACAGCGGCCCTGGGCGAGGGATATCTGCCCTTTAGCCAAGGCAGAGGCTTGTGCAGGCAGGTGAAGCAGCAGCACCCGGGGTAAACTGGCACATTTGGGCTGACCTGGTGCTGCCCCTCAGCTGGGGAGTCATAGCAGGCTGGGTGAGGGGTTGGACCAGCAGAATCCACTGGCATGGGGAATTTGTACTCAACCGTGTGCTGGGAGCTGTGCCTCTGCTCTCATGACATGTTCAGAGGTTGAGCTGTTTTTCATTAGAACGTGGGGGAAAACCCTTCTGGATCTTGGCTGGGATGCAGTTTGATACAGTTTTCTTGTGATCTGAGCTTTCTGCTTAAGTCAGGTTTGGGCACATAGTTTTGTTTCTGGGATTTTATGGACAAAGGCCCTTTAACAATCTGTCTTCCTGACTGCTGTGCTGTTTCTTCCCCTCAGAAGGCAGTAGCACCTATCTGTGAGGGGCAATTGAGCCCAAAAATATTCCTGACACTCTCAGGGTCCAGAAGAGACCAATGTTCCGTACCCTTAGATCCTGGTCTGCAGTTTTCGGGTTTCAAAACTACAGTGTGAACTTAGTTTTGTGACTCCTTAAAGAAAGCTGGACTGAGTAAAGAACAGATTCTCCAAACACCTTCCTATGCCTTAACTGGCTTCGGTGGGAGAGAAATTGTTCCTCAGAAGAGATTTGTCAGCTGTCCTTCATCACATCGTCAGTTGCACTCAAATGGAAGGTTCCTTTTGGCACAGACTCCTTACTGCAATCTCTTAGCTGGTAATTAAAGTTGCATTTCCGAAAAGTTTCCACTAGCTGCAGCATGTTTTGTAGTTTTAAGTGACTTACTTCAACTTATGATTTTGGCAGGGCTGCTGGAAAACATAAGGAAATGGATGATTCTCTACAGTCTTCCCAGTAATTTAGAAACATTGCTGAACACTAGCTCAGATTTTAGGGAGTACTGCAGAAAAATAAAAAAGTGAATATATTGAATATATTCAATATATGCTGCTTTTGATGCAAATTAGAAAAATAATATATCTTTCAGGCTAGCCATTACATTTCTTTTTTATATAAATCATGTTTCTGATACTTGAAAGAGTTTTTGTAAGAGAATATTGCCTGGAGACCTCATAGCAAACTTCCAGTGTCTGAAAGAAGGCCTACAGGGAAAACGGGAGAGAGAAAGGAGGAAACAAGGAAGGGGACCCTTCATTGGGAACTGTAGTGATAGGATAAGGAGTAATGGGTACAAATTAAAAGAGGGGAAAAATACATTAGCTGTTAGGAAGAAATTTTTTGCTTTGAGGGTGGTGAGACAGGAACAAGTTACCCAGAGAAATTAAGGATGCCCCATCCCTGGCAGTGTTCAAAGCCAGGTTGGATAAAGCCTTGAGCAACCTCGTCTAGTGGGAAGTGTTCCTGCAGATGGCAGGGGGGGTTGAGACTAGACGATATTTAAGGTCTATTCCAACCCTTTAACTTTCTATGATTTCTGAGGGAAAAAAAAGTATTAATATATTCAGACCAGCCTGTGTCATCCATCTCTACAGCTCTTCCTGAAATGGGAATATTGATGAGCAGAATTTAGTCCAGGACTGCTGGGAAATGGGCAAAACTGAGTGCCAGAAAGGTACAATGTGTAAGGGTCAGCCTCTGCTAGAAGAACACATGGCCCTGGGATCAAACCTTCTGGCTTTGTCTCTTTTGATTTTTTCATTCCAGTTATAGATGGTGCCCTGCATGCTGACTCAAGTGAGCTGTCTCTGATGGTCAACTCTTCCATTTCCTCTCGTTCCCACCTCCTCTGTCAGCATAAGTGAAGCAGGAAAGAGTCCATGCTTTAGCAGGCTTATCTCTCATTTCTTGGTAATATGCTTTATAAACAACTTGTTTTTCCTGCACTTTTGTTGTGTTTCATCCTTCACTATTTAGTGTCATCTTAGTTGTGTTGCCTTTCAGCTTCTTCTGATGCAGTAAGTAATAAGTTACTCCTGTTTTTCTTTTTCTTTCTTGCAGCTCACTTGGCTCCTGAGCACTAACCATGTTGCTGAGCCTGTCATTTGGTTCAGACTCTGAAATATTTGGGCAAAATCAGCGAGGAAATAGCTAAGTCTGAAAGGGAAGGAAAAAAATTATAAGACCAAGGCACCACTCAATGTCCCCCAACGATGGCAAATTCAACTCAGAAAAGGAAACACTTCTTTTCCCCCATCTTGCAATTAGCACAGGCTATTATTGGCACCTAGAAATCAGAGACAATTTGGGATTAAACAACTAAATTGATATGGATATAAACCAAAATTCAACACCTGGGAACTTTTATATTAACAGAAAATGTGAAAATAGCAATAGAAAATCTTAGACTTCAGTCTTTGGATATTAAGCGTAGAATAAAGCTTTAATTGCTGGGACAGGGTGAAGCAGATATTCTGTCACGGGCAGAGATATTCTAACAGCTGCCTACCCCAGAAGCTTCTGATCCTGGTCGCTGGAGACAGAATACTGTGGTAGATGGACCACATTTCTGTATTTTGTATGAAAGTTCCAAGGTTATTGTGATATGATAGATGAAAATTTGACTAAATGCACCTGTAGCTAAATAATTAAATCTTCAGCATAAAAGAAACATTCCCTTTCGTGTTCTTTGAAAATTTTTTTCTCTTTTTCTTCGCCCAAATACGATACTATTACAAGTAGTCACTATTAACACTGACAGCATTATGTGTTTAGTGCCGTGCCCTGAAGTAAGATCATGGGTGGAGTTCCCCCTGCTTGCTGTAACACTGGTATTATCATAGTAGTAATATCATGTAGTATTATCCTATCAAAGAATTGTAGACAAATTTTCGACGTGTTCTTGAACTGATTCTTTGCCTTTTTTTCCCCTCAAAACCAGGTGATTGGGTGACTTTTGTGAATGGCTTCTGGAATCAGTCAGCGTTTTTTAAGTGAGAGCATTTCACACTTTCATTCTGTGGGTGAAAAAAAAAAAAAAAAGCCCTCAGTTCCTTTAAAGCGCTTGATGAAGCAACGAAGTGAGGAAACTCCTAATTGCCTCTCTCAGCTAGTCCAAGCATGCTTCGGTATTTCAGCATGCAGATTGCATTAAGCACGGTTCCAGGATTTCAGACGGCATGGAGGGAGTCTCAGGCTCTTTGTGTGTACATATGCTTTACAAGCAAATACTGAGTATCTTTGTTGTGGTTTCATGCCCTCGTACAGCAAGGAAAATATTTTCAAGTACACATTGAAATAGACCGACTAGTTGTAAAAACTACCAGTGGCTTGTTTTTATCATTTTGCCCACTGAATAATCTTTGCCTAGCTCCTTCATTTTTAATGTAGGTGAAGGAATAATGGAGTTTGCATGACTGTGCTGCATTAAAGCTCACAGAAGAAGAAATTCCAAGATGGTTAGGGAGGCTGAGATTGTGCTGTGAGTCTTGTTCACTCAGGTTCCTGAAATATTACCTCTGGGGAGAGTACAGGTGACTATGTCCTGCAATCACATGGCTGTTCTCCTCCTGACAGAAGTTTTCCCTGTTGTGTTCTAACCTGTGCCAGCTATACAAATATGCAATGCAAATGAATGGAGAATGTCATTCTTCATCTCAGGCCTTACCCCAGGTTATGGAGTTCAGATGAGACAGAGAACTTCCTCCTGACTTTCCGCACCAGCTAATTTTAACTCATTAAATGTCTGAAGAAGAAAATTCACACGTCTCTCAAGAAACAGGCAGTGTTTTGACTGAAACTCCAGAGTAAACTCTAATCATAGAAATGGCACTAAGAAAGCAATATGAGGCAGGCAAATCTAACTGCAGCCTGGGCAAGATATGTAGGGACTGAAGACATTGCCTAGCCAATAACCCTATGCTTGTATTATCAATTGGTCCATTTATTTTTTCTTTATTTACATTACATGCCACTGTCCCATTGCAGTGGGATAATGAAATCCTTATATTGGATTGACTGGTGTAAGGGAAACATGAAAGAGCATCTAAAAATGTTCTTAACTAGAGCCTCAAGACAGAAAACAGACTCCTACTGCTCCCCTGCAGGCTCCCTGTTGGTAGAGCTTTAGGAGGAAACCTATTTACCAGAATATGCCTGGTGCAGAGCAATGCCTCTTGCCACACATTAGGTGGATTTTGCTGAATTTGGCCTGCTGCATCAATATAATTATCTTCTGTCTTCATATGAATCAGATAGATATAGTTTAGCAGGTCTGGAACACCTCTCTCTCCCTCAGAGATATGTATTTTTTTAAGGAAAGTTCTAAAGCATGGAGAAATTTATCTCAAACTGTGACAATCAATGGTCTATCACAAACCAGCACCACGAAGAAAAATGTGATAGATTAGCTATCATGCAAAATACTGGACAATGACTTCTTTCAAGCTACTCTGACTTTTCATTTCCTGTTCATATGGTGCTGAACTTTTGAGACTGATCTTCAGCTGTCAGGTGATGGTGAGGTACTGGCATAAGCTGTCTAAAGAAGTGGATGCCCCATCCCTGGAAGCAGGATTGCATGGGGCTTGGGGCAACATGCTCCAGTAGAAGGTGTCCCTCTCCATAGCAGGGGGTTGGAACTAGACAGTTTTTCAGATCCCTTTCAACCCTATGATTCTATGATTCAATTGCCTGTCATCACAGTCAGCCCGTGATAATTTGAGCCAGAGCATCAGGTCATGATCTGTATCATTTAGCCAGCAAACAACTGATACCTAGCCATCTTTCCTAAGAAATCGATGGATTTAGAAAAGGGCAGAGTGGACTGGCAGCTCTTAGAAAAGTGTTTCTAAGACAGACAGGGATGGTTTGCTAACATACAGCTTCAATAAAGAAACATGCAGTGTTATTGATTAAAATACAAGTATAATATACTTGACTGGAGCTTTTGTAAATTTCACTATGCCTTTGTTTCACTATAACCTTAGGAGGCTATACACAAAAATGCTATTTTTAAGGACACTCTTTGTTCCTTAAGGGGAAAAAAGAGAAAGTTTTCTACTTTGACCTGATGTCAAGTTTCCAGAGGAGTATAGTGTTATTTGAGCTGTCAGATTAAATTACTGATAATCCATTAATATTATTAAATAAGTAAACAAATACCTCACGTAAAAATCTTGATTATGTTTATTGCCTCCAGGGCTCAGTAAACCAGGTTTGTTTATACCATGTACAAAAATATTTGGTCAATAAGGAAACTCTGCTAAATAATTACTTAGGAACAAGTAACATCTCAAGTTGTTTGTTGTTCAAAGCCATGCTCTTTTACTTACTTACAGAATTAATGCCAAGAAAGAGAGGCAGATCAGGAGATTGGGTGCCTGTCACTAGTTGTAACAAAGATGCTGCCAGAAGAGATTCACATTTGTGAAACCTGTTCTTGTTCATGCAAGGCAAAATGCTGGTTTTCTGTCTGATAATGCATATTCTTCTTTTTCCTTCGTCCTCTCGAAATTTTCTTTTTGGTCTTTTTTCTTTATTCTTTCCTTATTACTTTTTTTACAAACTTGAGCCCTACAGTGGCAAGGCAGATACCATCATGCAGCCTGTAAGGCTCAATGCTGCTGCAGAAGGACAAGGAGTAGGGAGGAGCCATTCTGGTTATTTTCCATTTAGATTCGTTGCATGTTTACCAAGGTGAAAGGATTAGTGCCTTGGAGATCATTTGCTTTCATAAGCTTTAAACTAGACTAGAAAAAGTTTCATGTCTTGATTCTTTTCCAACAGCTTTCTCTCCTCTCAGCAAGGCATATAGGAGCAAGCTGAGACATATTGATTGCCAACAGACTCTTCCAACAAAATTGCCCTGTCTGAATCAGTAAAACTGGGTGGGAAGAGATAACTTCTGCCAGTTTTCTACCATCATCTCTCCTAGCATGTGGTGAAACACCCAGGGTATTCCTCAGGGTTTTATAATCAAGATGAAATGCTCCAGATTTCTCTATTGAAATAATGTCAAAACTCTAGCCCAAATGTAGCCATACTTCATATAGCTTGTAGCCTTTTTGTGTTTTATATAGACTTGCTGTGAAATATTGATTCTCTTCATGTTTCATGGAGGGAGAAAAAGGTTTTAAAGCAGTCGGGAAGTAGGAGCTTTTGGGTTCATATTGTCCTTATTTAAATTTGGTGTGAAGGATAAGTTATGATGTCTAAATCTTTGCACTCCTGAAAAATATTTCTGGAGGGATGTGCATCTGATAGCAATGAAAAAACCTTAACAAACACAAATTAAAAAATATGTGATTCACACAAAGCTAATTCTATCCAGAACACACTAAATCCCAGAGAGGCAAACTTGAAACTAGTTAAATTTAACCAGATTGCTGTCTCTAACCAACATTTTCAGAAAATTACTAGAATGACTTTCATGATGATTGTTTTAATGTAACAATCAGTAATAAAAATTTATTTACTGTTTTGGAAAAAAATATTGTGGAGGTACTTAAGGAATCTCCTGATTTTCTAAAAATAATCCAATTTCCAATTCTCAAGTGGATTAACATCCAGTCTGAAGGTCAGATATTTTGCCTTAGCAAGGTTACCTGGTCATCCCTGAGGAAATTAGAGTCACCTTTCTGCTTTTGGCACTGTGTAATAGGTCAAGTTCCTCTTATTGAAAGCAAAATGAAGATTTCATTCAACCAGCTTGTCCACTGCATTTTAAATGCTCAATGATAAAACTAATTTGTTTTTTGCTCTATTGTGGCAGAAAGAAAACCCAAAAACAAGTGATCTGGAGCAAGGAGCAACTTATAAAAGCATACCAGTGCACAGTGCTCTTCATTAGGCTGTTTGGTCTTGGCAGCAGATATATAATTTCATGTCCCGATTACAATTTTACCACTGACTTGCTGGGTGCCCTGGGAAAATCCTTCCTGTCTTCTGCTCCTTGTGTGTCTCTAGAATAGCAATAACAATGTCTAACTGTCCCTCAATAAAGTTAAGCAGATTAAATGAATGCCTTATTAATCTGTTGCCATAAGTCAATCCGAACTATTCTTTCCTGTATCAGCATTCCCAATTCACTACTTGATTCAATCCTGCAGCAGTGCAGGATTGATCTCTATGATCAGTTATAAACCATCTGGTGGCTTCTCATGGGGATGTAGGATATCTGCCTCCTGCTTTCTAGAGGCAACAAAAGGAAAGAGAGTGTTGTAGAAATTAATGAGTATTATTTTTCTGCTTCTATAGTAATGATGAAGCATCTTTTCCTGTGAGGAAATTAATGAGGCACACATGGCTCAAAGCCAGAATTTGAGTGGTGTGCTATTTCCGTTTTGTTCCTTATTTGCTTTTTTGTGCACTCTGGTTTAAATGTGATCATGGGAGAACTTCCACAGATTACCAGGTCAAAGAGTGTTGACTTTTTTTTTGTCTGGTATGTAGTTCAGCTTCTTTGTTACTGCAGAAACCCCAGAATTAGCCTAGTGTAAAAAGTCTCTTCCAAAAGCCCATGTAAATTACATTTCTGCTGAGTAAGACTAATATAGCTGAGCTACGACAATTCACATTACTGTAGACACAATATGGTTTTATTTACAATTACTCATTGTGACGAGCACTCCCCACCCACACACACACTTAATTCTAACTAGATTTCGTGCATCAGTGCTGCATTCTGAAAAGAGAAATACAATAGGGATTACATTATTGTTTTATGTATAAGAATAAATACCAGAGTCAGCAGATATTGAAACCCGGGGAGATGTTTTCTTTACAGAGAAGTTAGATGCTTCACATACTTATTTATTTTCTCTAAGAAGATGTTAAATGGAAACTTCATGCTGACAATTTTTTGCATCATAGTGCAAACTGTGCTAGACTGATTAGTGGTTTAAATGTCATTACCCCATTGCTACGGTAACAATGTCTCTCCAGGTGCTGAAATTTCAGGATAGTTGATTATCCGGAGTTATTCAGCAAACGTTAAAGTGTAGTCTTGTATTTAAATCTCCCTGTTTTTTCCTTCAGTGACTGCAAAAGTAGTCTTTATTCTGCTAATCAATATGCTGCAGATTCGTTGGTTCCACAGTCAGGAGACTGAAACAAAAGGTGTGAAGTTACCCCATTCATCTTAATGGGGTGTTAATGACTTCAAAGGCTAGTTGTGATCATTTAAATGTGAATGCCATTAATCAGCAGGGGGAAAAAACACAAACACCCATTTTGAGTTGTAGAAATGTAATTGCTTAGGGCAGAGGGGTCCAATTTTTGTTTCTAAATGAAGATGCATATTTAGAAACAGAAAAAAGGGGCTGGAAATCCCTACTTCTCTGCTTTGACAAAATTAAGGGAAAAATAACCCCTAGCTAATGCTTCACTGCGGTTCTAGAAATGTATTGCTACCACAATCACAAATTAGATAGTCTGCAGGAAATGAGTAACTCTCAGCAGTGCTGTCATTTTGATTATTGCTACGAGACAGCAACTTACAAAATTAAATTTCCTTCCAAACTGTTCTCCTGTGTACTTTGATCGCAAAGTTCAATTTAATAGCTGACTCCTCCACAGACCCCCTTTTGGGATTGATGGGGAAGATTTTACCAGCCATTTTTTGTGTGGTTATTTTTTGTGCCACACAGGTTCAGTCACTCCAACCTATTTGCAACATCATATGGTTTGGGGAGGGGAGATGGATGATGCTGACACTGTCTCCTTGTGGCTTTGAATAACCAGGGTGTACCAGAGCTTGCTATTCAAAAGCAACAGCTTTTGAAATGTTTTGAGGAAGCCAGTAGGATTCAACAACGATGCTGGTTGCTCAGTGCATTTATTCCACTCTATTTTCACAGAATCACAGAATAATTAGGGTTGGGAGTGACCTTTGGAGATCGTCTAATTCAAACCCATCCATTTTATTCTTCCCTTTCCCAATGCTATTTCATGGCCTGTCTATGCTGGAAAAGGGCCTATTCCTCTGTGGTTTGCTGGCACAGGAAGGAGTGAATTGACAGTCACTACAAACTCCACAGTTATGCCACTAGTAAAAACGATTATATATTTAATCATTTTTCCTCTTTTCTCCTCTTCTTCTGTGTAATCTTGGTTGAATCATTTAACTTCTGTTGAATCATTTAACTCTTAGTCCCACTCTGCCCCTCTCCTGGCTCTTCCTCAACCTCTGGATGAAGTTTCCAGCATCAGAACTTCCCTTCTGACATTCTTGTTTGTCTTGCTGTTGTACCTACCAGTCCTGAATGAACACTTAGTGTTATTACTGGGCAGGAGGCAGGTCTATTGCATAAAGGGTTTGCCTAAGGACTCTGGTGTCATCTTCCCCTTGCCAGGTTTCCACCACTGTCAGTATTTCTCTCCAAAAATGTGAAGGTCTAAAATTTATTCAAATGCTTTTTTTCTTTTCTGTAAACTAAATATCAGTTTTAATATCTTAAAATATTATATTAATATGTCCATTTTCCATCAATGCTTCCTACATTGTTATATTGATCTGCATGAAATTGGCAAGGAGTCCTTCCTTCAAATGATCTGCTGAGTTCATTAGATATTTCTGTGGGGAGTATTGGGCATAAGCAGCATGACTGTCAATCCACAACCGGGTAACTGGAGGACAGATACTATGAATTCAAGTTCAGGATTTATGTTGTAAGCAATTTTTTTTGACTGACCTTAAAAATTTGACTGACCTTAGGAAGTAGGAGAGATTATAAGAAAATTATCTCTTTTGTGAAACAACAACAGTGATAGCAACCTAATAGAAAAATGGTTGAGTGAACCCAGAAGTTATCCATATAAATAAACCCCTGGAGTGCTCTAATGGGAAGGCAAAATAATGTACAGTTCAGCTCCAGAATTCATGTAGATTCTGAATTCCTGCTTTTGGGATATTCAGCAGAGCAACTTAAGATCTTCTTTGGCTTTAACTCTCAGTAGGGTCTGCCAGCCTTAAACGGTGGTGTTGCACTGCAGCCAAGCCAAAAGAAGAATAATACAGCACTAAGTGCAGTCATGTTGCCAGACCTTACCAGGCTGGTAAAGTTAAAATGTTGTACCTTCATGAGGCTCTGCTATCTTTGCTGCCCAACATTCTCTCCTCATTCACATAGTCCCATCTCTCTCCTTTGTCTCCTCCTCATACCCCTGTAATGTTTCTGAAAGTGTGGAGTGGGAATATGGTCACCTGTTCTACCTGAAGTCATGCCTGCTTGGGCTGCAGAGAAGGAGGCTGCCCTGACATTCCAGGGAGATTAATCAGCCCAGCCTCAAAGCCTTTGAACTAAAGCTCCTCTACAAGTTATTTCTGAATTTGGCCTTATGGTATTGTCAGGTAGCCTTAAGGTAAAGGACAGTCAAGCTGGTACAAGCTCTTGTTGAATTATAATCAGATGGAATTTATTATTACTGTGTTTTTGGCATTGCTGACACATTGGCTTTGCACAACTTAAAAACATCAAAGCTGACAAATGGGCAAGAAACAGCAATGCCGACAGCACCACAGAAAGGAACAGGAAAAGGCCAAATTAAAGAAATCATGAAGAAACTGGTACCAGCAAGCGAGTCAGCAAAACCCATTGTATATGACAGGTTTCCTGCTTCAGCATTGTCCTGGAGAGCTTCCTCCTTCTTGCCAGGCAGGGAATAAGGTATTCCAGTGATCCTACATATGCCTGCCTCTCCCATCTCTGCCATGGTTTCTTGCAGTTGAGCAGCCTAAAGCTGTCAGAGAAAGCAATTGAGACTTTTCACTGTGGATTGGAAAAGACATATTTTCAAAGGGAAACATTGAAGGAATTTTAAAATATTTTTATCCATTACTTTGAAGTGATGTGTTAGGAATTCAGGTAAAAAGACAAACACATGGAAAAGCAGCTCAGCAGGTCTCTTGTGGGCCCAAACACCAGGAAAAAAGTAATGTGTAGTAGGTAGAATGATAAAATAAATAAGGAAGGCATAAATTGGAAATATGTTTCCCCAATAGGAACTGTTTCTTTTCTTTTACAAGAAAGTTCTAGAACAACAGTTTTTAATTTCCATGTCAGTCAGGCAGATGATGAAAAATTGTAGCAGAGATCGAACAATGAGTCACTTTAGCGACCAGTCTTGTGACAGTTGCCATAAAGAGAGCTAAGATCATCAATCATTATTATAAAATACCATCTAAACATCATGCACATTTATTAGAGCAGATAAAATGAAACAGGACATTGAAGCTACAGATGCTCACCAAAGGGCACAGGCATAAATGTCAGACCCTGGCCTGCTTGGCAGAAGCAACTGAGACCTCAGGATCTGGACTTTAGATCATCATGTGAGATAAGAATGCTTCTAATATTCAAGACATCAGTATTTTAAGATGGATGTTAGAAATATTTTAAGTAATAAAAATGTTAAGAGTTGTTGGAGGCTAGGGAGTTGTGTGTATCTGGTCTACAAAATATCCTGTGTTACACAGAAAGAAGACAATCTGTGTAGAAATTATCAGCCATCTCTGAGCTAAAAGTTGACCTTCTTTAAACACTCGCTCAATCTCACACTTTAAATGTGTAGAGTCCTGGGTTTATACAGAGTAAGCATAACTCAACTATTTATATTGCCATAGGGTATTAATATAATGCCAACCTTCAGTGGGTTGGCAGCAGGAGTGAATCTGTGCCCAGTGCCTCAGCTGGCACCTCCTGGGGTCTGGTGTGTAAGTCTAAACCTCCCACAACTTCAGTGTAAGTTGATATACTGAGCTGTAAGCTGCAGCTGCTGAGAGTTTGGCTCATACCTGCTTCTGGTAGTTTCAGTGGAGGAGCAGGACAAGCAGCTGGAGTAGAATGCTATATAAATCCAGTTCCTGTGGAAAAACTTACCTGTCAGTTCCTTCAGATGTGAAACCAGGGAAAAAATATAAAGAATAAAAAGTATTAATACCTAGCTTTTCCTGTTTGTTGGTATAAATATAACAAATTAGCTAAAAATTTTGAAAAATTGGTGCCTGGATTGAAACAAAAGCAGATACTAGATTATAAATCTCCAATAAGAGCTCAGTAGCAGTCAGTAGGTTTCTTCTTCCCCTTTCTCAGTTCTATAAATCAATTTTCACATTATAACTGAAAGAAAGTGCAAAATTAATGAACTAATGTATTTAGTAAATTTATTATGAAATCATAAGTGTATTGGATCAAACTCAAGGTTCCATGATTGATCTTCAAGACCAGTGATGAACAGAACTCACAATTTCCCTTTGTATTGCTGACATCCTTTGGCAACCATGTTCCTTCAGAAGCTATGAGCTTGTCAGCCTCAAGGGTAAAGCTTGTGGGAGCTGGAGATAGGGCTTCCTTGGCACCAAGGCAAGTGGTTTGGATCTCATTATCAGAGAAAATAAGAAAGACCACAAATCTCATTGCCTTCAGAACAATGTCTAAGGCTCGCTTTTTCAACTTCGATTTTCCAAAGCTGCTGCTAAAAATACCCAGGAAAAAAGGACAAAGTCAAAAGAAGAAAGAAGAAGGAAGATATATAAAGGGAGAGAAGAGAAAACAACATGATTGTGTCCCCAGCTGCCTGCAGAGAGTAGGAAGAGGATTACATGCCTATTGTTGTTTACTGTGAATTTAGTATTAATTTAGTGGTAATATGAGCTGTTTTAACAGTTGGCATGGACAATTTTTATAAGACTCTAAATAGGAAATTGTATACAGAACCATAGTATTGCTTTCAGTTCCAGTGTTAAACATCCTAATCAACCAGCTAATCAGAAGAGTGATTGGCAGATTAAAGACCCGAGAGACTAGAATTTATATCTTTATCAATGGAGACGGACCAATGGTATCTTTCATTGTTGGATACTTCATAATTCTTCACTGTACTGACACATTTCTGTGATCATGCTACAGTAACAGGGAGATTAGCATGATAAACCATAAGATGAATTCCTTAGCACTGTTAGTACTACCATTCTGTCTCACTGTAGTCTTTTTTTAAGTATTCCGAGGAACAGGCTTTCATTGCTGATTTAGAGATATAATTCAGCTTTCATCTCTCAGATGGAGAAGTTAGTTGAGCTCCTGATCATACCTGACTCAATATCCACCAGACTTAGTTACAAAGCATCTGTAGTTGATTGGAACATATTTGTATTTCACAGTGGAGGCTAGTCAGTCACACCCAAGGAAACGTGATTAAACTAGGACTGCATCCAAAAGCAGTGCAGACCCCCATCAGGGTGATATGGCAATAAGGGTAATTAAACCTGCTCTGCAGTAGAACTGATGAGTTTGGACATGATACCACTTAGTTTGTACAGATTCATATCCTCAATGGCTGTCTCTGCTAGGCCATGTACCCTGCCTCTGCAGGTGTCTGCTGACATCTCCAAAAATTTGAGCATCCTCTTATCCAACCCAACAGGTTCCTGAACTCCTTTACAAGTAACTTTCTACCTGTTGGCGTGTGAACATGAGAAATACCCACATTTCAGGTCCTTATCTTTGCTTGCTCAGTCATCTCTTCTCCTCGTGGCATTTCCTTCTGTTCAGGAAGAGATGATTCAGCTTTCAGACATCTGTGAACCCCATTCACCTGGATTAGACTTCAAAGAGTAAAGATTCCCAAGGAAAAAAGATAGTTAGAAAAGTGATGGCACAATTTTTAAATTGATCTATTCCATCATGGGGATAAGTTTTGTTTTTTTTTTTTTTTTTGGACATCACAGACTTTTTCTGGAACAAATACCTACAACTAGCTGGGCCAGATTGAATTTTAGACTTATATGTATGTTCCCTTGAGTTCATAAATTTGAATATAGCTCTTAGGCCTTGTTTTATGTGAATACAGAATCATGATTATAGTTAGTAGCTGTTGGATTCTATACTACTCTTCTCCCATGAGGGAAGGCTGAGACTGTTAAGACTGTTCATCCTGGAGAAGAGAAGGCTCAGGGGACCCTCATCAATGTCTATAAACACATGAAGTGAGGGTGAGAAGAGATGGGTCTAGGACCAGAGGTGATGGGTGTATACTGAAAGGCAGGAAGTTCCTCTGAATATCAGCAAACACTTTCCCTGTGAAAGTGACTGAGCACAACCAGGGAGGTGGAGGATTCTCTATCCTTGGAGATGTTAGAGAGCTGTCTGGGTGTGATCCTGGATAACTGACTCTAGCTGGCCCTGCCTGAGCTGGGTCACCTCCAGAGAACCCTTCCAACCTCAAACACTCTGTGTGTACATGTGTTATATGAATCTCACTAAAATCAGTCAGTGAATTTCCCAATGGTTCATATTGAAATGACCTAAAGAAAAACTCTCAAGGACTCTCTGAGTGGCAAAAAATGGTGCTATTTGCCTAGGAAGAGTAAGGTGTTTGTCAAGCTTTTGGCACATTTTACTGTATTTAACCTACTTTCTCTGAACATAACTAACAAGTATTTCTGCATTTGTAACACGATTCTTCTAAATGGATAGTTGTTTCTGCCAAGAATCAAGCCTTTGATGTCGAAGTTTGTAGCCTTTGGAAATATGGCATTGGTCCTGATATAAATTGCAACTGTAAGATGCATATGATGAAACCGAGGTGTCTTGCTGTAACCTGATTTTGTTTGATATTGCTGTAAGCTGCTTAGAGCAATGTCTCTTATTTACAACCAAGCTTAGGGAAGATGTATTATTTTTACTGTGGTGAATTTCAGAAAGTTTATCTAGTTTTTAAAAGCTTCGGTCTTACAATTGTTTACCTGGTGTTTAAAAAGATACTGTTTCATAATCGTCTTGTATTTGTCTTCATCTTATACAGAAATCTTTGGCTCCTTGTGAACCGACGTGTCATATTTCATCTTGAGAAGAAGCCATTAGCAGAGCAGAGAGATGTTGTTGTGTGTCTATCATTACATCTGACTCAGAAAAATGGGTGGGTCTGACAGAGATGGGATAGATCCACGTACAATTCCTTTTGGGAAATGCTACCTAATAAGCAGGGAGGTGACCAGTGAGCTCTTTTACTCAAACACAGAACTTAGCTGCCACCTCGTGATGAGGTGGTTGCTCTAGGAGTCCAATAGACCAATTAATGTTTAATAACAAAATACTGTAGTCTAAATTGTCTGCAAATTTTGGAGTTAGTTACAGCACTGAGAGTAAATTTGATATTAATATTTATCTGATTCAACCCAAAAAACGTCTTTCTGTCTTTAAGTAAGAATGTGTTTCAACATGGCAAATATTTCTCTTATCTTAACACAGACCAGTAAATAAATTCTTTATTCATTTTTAGGTATTGTGTATGTAGAAATTCTCTTCTGAGGTAATAATAAAGCTCGTACTGCATTAATAAAGACATAAGACACAATGCCACACTAAATATGTCAAACTAGATGCAGGGACACTAGCTGAACATTGTCTCAAAACACCTAAATTCTTTCTGTTGCTACAGCTGCAGAAATAACAAAAGCACATTGCTAAGGTTACCTCTATTAATGAGATTTTTAAGAACACTAGTAAGTAAATATAAAGCTATCAATGACAATACAAATAAATACAACTCCAACTCCAATCCTTCTTTGTCAGGATTATAAATACTTAACAAGTGCCCTATATTCTCATAGGTATAAGTATTTCTGAGTATATTTATATATTCAAACCTTCTATCCCTTTATGGAAAGATAAAATAAGTCAAAATATACATCTGTCCCGTACCATTTAAGGAGATATTACATCAGCTTGGTGTGCAGAAATTAAGTCATATCACTTCAGTTATTGATAAACCTTCAACTTCATATACATATGTATAAAATATAATTATACACCAATATTATGCTTTTAAAACCTTAATTCACTTGCTGTATATAGCATTATGATCTTTATTGCCTGCTTTACTTTTTTGCAGTTCTTAAAGACAGGAGAAAAAAGAGGATGTAAGAGGCCTTGGAAATCAAAACAGTATGAGAAAGACAAGATATTTAATGGTTTCACATGGTTATAATATGGTGGATTAATGTAAATTTTATGCTGATCTTATCAATGCATATAATATTATGTTCATAATATGTTGTAGTACTATACAAATTGAAAGCAATCTAGTTTATAAATATCAATTGACTATCTGTAATATTAAAATCAACATAATTGACCTATGTTTAAACTTACTATCTCAAACTAAAATGAGTGCTCACTTAACAGCTATTTCAGATCATTAGATCTGATTACTTGGGATTTTTTTAAACAGCATGAGCTGAAGGGTTAGTGTTAATCCTGTTTTCTCTCTGTGTAAAAACTTACGTATTAGGAAAAGACGTGAGAATTTCCATTTTCAAAGGAGTATACTGTCAGTCTAGTTCTGATCTTGCTGAAGTCATTAGTAACTTTTCTTCCTAAGGTATTTTGGTATTTTTCTTCTCTTATTGATTTCAGACTTTCTCAAAATTATGTTCTTATTTTGAAAAAGGCACCTGGCTGATTATTTCACTGCAAAAACCTTTTCATTTGACTTTCTTTCAATACTCTTTTCCAAAAACCTTCATTTTTCATCTGCCATTTACTCTTCTACTTTGTGCACTCTCGAGTTTCCCTGCTTTTGTCAAGGTCAGCACTCAAAATGTCTTCTCTCTGAACTCCTAATTCTCCTAAACATTGCAAAAGATGGTAGTTTGGCTCTCAGGATCAGGAACTTTTCCCTGAGAATGCTGAGCAAGATAATGCAGTAGGACATCCATGATTACTTCTTGATAATTTCATTGAAGTGAAAGAAAGCAATATATTCCACTTTAAAATGACAAGGTTATTATGGGTGCTTTTAAATTTTTTTTTCCTGAGCTTTTTAGACCATAAATAGTTTTAAATTACAGCTTCTCCTAACCTCTGCAGAAAAACTTGATGCCTAGATGGAGACTGAAAGATATTGTGAAGACTGTCAGCCAGTGTGTGATATCCTCAGACCACCATCCACCTACTCCATCCATCTGCAAAAGTCTGAGAAATCTCAAAAGCACACAGATGTACACAAACTATTTCAATCATTTTCTTTTACTGTCTTTATTTCTGCTGGGGTTGTTTAAGCAGCACACCAGCAGCACTGAATCAGGAAAGAGCAAAGGGGAAACCAGTAATGAGATACAGCAAGAAAACCCACAATCAGCACCAGCTGTTGCCCAATTAAACTCAACATTTCACAGGTGTTCACAAGAGGATATACAGTTTTGCCTGTGCCAAGGTACCTTTCCAAATAACCCTTATGAGAACAATAAAAAATGAATTTTATTTCATCAGCCACTTTTTATATTTTTAATGCTTTAAAATTTTTTTGGTCAATAGTAACAATTTTATTAACTAAACATGTCTCTCTCTCTATTTTTGACATCTTAATCCAATGCAAAAAATGCCAGAGCTAATAGTTGAAATGTCTTGGCTCTTGTCAGCTATATTCTCTTTCCTGCTCGTATTCTTACTTAAAACCTTTCTAAGCAGGCTTTATGACTATTGCCTTGTTTTTATAAGCCTAAGACCTAAAAGCTGAAAATCTAGATGAACATAAGGGCATTGAATGAATGTGAATTAAATTGATATGATTACCTATGTCCAGATACAGCTTGGTTTTTGAAACAGGAAATTCATGAACAGTACAATCCTGTCAGACCTCTGAATGTGGGCACTACTGATGATTTAGCAAATATGCATTGATGCTGCTTTGTGATATGCTTATTTTGTGATTACCCAAGGTCTCCAGGGCTGGCATCTGAATAGTCTTAGTTATCTTCTCAAAGCATGAAAACCAACAGCAAGAATCAGAAAGAAATCTCATAGTTCTGCTATATTCTATTAATTCCTTTTCAGCAAAACCATCAAAGTATTTTAATTTGACTGTGGGTAGGCACTGATTTGAGGGCCATAACATAAAGTTATGGGCTTTAAAATGATGAGGTTTACATTTGATCCACACAGTCGTGTATTCACTATTGTGCATTTTTAAAGCAAAACTAATTTACAGATGAAATGATGAAGAAGCCCAAAATTACCTTACGAAGTTCCATGTCAATTACAGTGTGTTGGCTGTCAGCTGGGTGTTTAGGCCGTGGCTGGGATGTTGGAAGGCCCAGGGGAGCCTTAACTCTGCCGTGTAAATGGGATGCATATGATGTCGGTGCTCTAAAGGTTAAACTTGAGCTGCCATGCAACAGAGACCAGTTCTCAGATTTAACCTACAGGAAAACATTTAGGATGTTCCCTGTGGCCAATTTATTTAAATAACACTTAATAATACTAGTTTGCTCTTAACCGAAGTAATGCCTTTCATGCAAAGATCTCAAAGCACCTTCTGCATAGGAATTAATTTTCTAATGAGAAATACAGTAATTTACCTGTGTTCAATTTCTCTTTATTAAACTTACATTTAGTCTAATATTAAGAGCTTTAAAAGAGGATGAGAGTTTGTATTTTTATATTCTAAATTTCTCTGGCTCTGAAATTGGTATAGTCCTTATGTGTCTTTGCATCTGGAAATTAGGATGAGTCTTTTCTAGGAATAATCAGAAAAAAGCTTTAAGGTAACATTGACAGAAGGAAAAGAAACAGTAATGAAATACGTGATAAAATGGAACAGAAGCATTTGGGGCTTAGATGCTTGCAGTTTCTTTTCCTTTTTTTTTTTAATTTTTTTTTTGCTTTTAGAATAAATGCTTTTTGAAGACTTTCCACGCTGAGCTTCAGAAGTAGCTCAGTTTTCAGATATGCTTTTCAGTAAAAATATTCATGTAATTCAAAACATTTCAAAATACAGTACTGGATATTTAAAATCCTGGTGTGATACATGCAGAGCACAGAGTAGTAATAGTAGGCTAGCAAAAGTGCGACCTATTTGCAAATGTGAAAGAACAACCTTCACTGTTTAGGGGAAAATTATTGTGGCTTCTTGTCACTTTTTCTTTCTTTTTTTCTCTCTCATTTTTTGCCTCTAGTCACAGCAGGATATCATCTGTTCTCAGATTGGAGACAGAAATTTGGCCTGTATTACTTGTATACAAAACCCATTCATGTAGAGGGCTGGTATTCCCAGGTGAAATACTTTTCCTTGAGCAGAAAGTCGAAGTGCTTACTGTCAATATGAGGTTGACACCTTGTGTGGGGTTGTGAGGTAAAATGCAAATTCCTGAAACAACTGCTATGCAACCCCTCAGACTGATTATTGTACCCTCTTGCCTGAGTGATACCAGTTATTGCTCCTATGCTCAGTCAGGAAGAAAGCAGGACTTGGTAGACATGATTTTTTAAATTTATCCCTGCTTATGAGAAAACTTCATCCTTTGTCTGTTGAGTATTTCATCAGTCTACCCTGAGCTATTCTGTGGCTGCTACACATTCCAGATGAATCACAGGTTTGATGGTTGTAGCTGCGATTGTCGTTCTCTGAATTAAAGGATACTTAAGGAAGGCTCTGTTGCCAAGGAAGGAGGGGTTCAGTGTTGGAAAAAGGAAGCAAAATGTTGAGACTTGTTTATTCAAGCTAAATAAAATTTCCCACATCTCTGGATTCTAGTTCACCAGTGATTCATGGTATTATAATAAAGTCATTTGTTATACGTATGTGCAACTCATAATCTGGGCCAGCAGTAGTGTGGTAATCCCCTCTTGGCTTTTCTGCTGATGAAAGAGGAGGCTGGTGTGCAAGGCAATGGTTTCAAATTTGCTGAGAACCTGCAGAATGGGAGAACTGTGGGAGAACTAGAAAGGACATGCCGGAGAAAAAAGGGCTGTGGGTAGGAGAATGTCAGACCCAGTGACAGAATTGTGATACAGTCTCAGCTGGGCTGATCATTATGCAGTTTTTCTCCATTTGCTGGTTCTTCCCATCCATGATTTGGAGCATTAATTGTTTCTGTTCTTTCATGTTAAGCATTTTTTTTGTTTGTTTGTTTTGTTTTTTGTTTTCTTTTCTTTGTATGTGAATAAAGCCCGTCAATGACTAGTGAAAGGCTTTGCTGAATTCCCTGTGGATTACTGTTTTTAATGGGGATATGCACTGGATAAAATTTATGCCAGCGAAGACACCCTGACCACTGCTCAGATCCCTTTGAAGCTCCCTGTGTCCCTTCGGATACCCTGAATGGGAGAGAATTTGTCCTGATAGTCCAGTGATGAATATAGTTAAAATGTCCACGAGAGCCCACAGAGCTCAACAGGAACAAAAGTTTCATGTAAAAATTGGCTGTGCCCTAAGAGATGTTCTCCTGCTTCATGAAGTGTCAGGTTTTATTCAGACCTCATCGGCAGAAATTCTTTATAGCCTGTAGTAGATGACAACTAATGATCATAACTAATGATCCCTCCTGGCTTTAAAAATATGTGAATTTACAATTATACATCAAGGTTGGATACACCTGAACAGATCCTTTAGCATGATCCAGGTCCCAAGAAGCATCAGTCACTGCTAAGTGCTTTCTTGTGCTTTTGGTTTTATTCTTTCTTCCAAGTAATTGTTTCTTAGAAGTCTGAAAAAACCCATTTAATTCCCTGGTATTTATTTCCTTTTCAGTTTGGCAGGCATTCAGTTTTTTCTTCCATTTGTTTGCATACAGGTATGCAGAGCTACAAGCACCCACACAAACTAATGTCACTTAAAATGGTGAAACAAGATTACCGTAAGTAATACAGTTGCTCTTTCTTCATACAATTGTCGTGTTAAATGCAGGAATTACATGTCATTGGCATCCAGAATCAGAGTTTTGCTTTTTTGTTTTATTTTCCTCATGGAGAACATACACATAGTGATCAAATTCGTCTCCCTGACATGGCAAAGTGTTAGTCTATCACAGGGAGTTTGTCCTTCCTTCGCTATCCGGTTAGGAATGTGATTATCCAAGTGTCATCTCCACAGGCTACAAGTAGCTGGAGGCATAGAAATCTTCTAAACTGGATGGCTGTTTGATGCAAAACTGATGCAAAGCTTTTGGTCTCTTTTGTGCTCAGCTGCAAGATTGTGCATTAGCCTATCGCTTCTCGTGAGCCTCAAATAGTAGGAGTAAGACTGTACTTAGTGCTTTCAAAATAGCATGAAAGTGTGGTGGGTTTTATTCTCTCTTTTCTTTTCCTTTTTATATTCCAGTCCTTTATTCTCACAGTGGCACTGCACTCATTTGCTTTAATATGAGCAGTGCTGTGGAGTACAGATCCTCAGATCTTTAGTCCTTATTTGTGAAAGACTTGTGCTTCCATGTGGGCAAGTACTTAATTCAATTGCATTGCTTTTCAGACTTCTTTTTGGTTTGTTTGTTAGTGTGTTTACTGTGAAAATATATGAAAATATATGAAACCTACTGTGTGATACAGGGCATAAAGACCAAAGTGTATTCCCTTCCGTCCTCTTTGCCTGTATTTGCAGTGAATGTTGCCGTATTCAATTCAGAAACCGCAGCATGGGCTGACTCTTCATAGCTGCATATGAAGGCAGTGGTGTTACACTCTTATGAACTCTATAATAAATCCCTCTTCTCTATTCACATCTCTTAAGATTTTAGATACTTTTAGAGCATATCCAATGGTCAAGACTATCCCCAGGTCTTAGCCCATTCTGCTCCTTGATGTTCATGGGATAATTGGATGACCTATTTAAATGACAATCAGATGCTATTAGCTTGTTGTTCTAATGGAACCCCTTGCACAGGAAAGGTTAAGCTGTGGAATTTTTCCTCTGTTTGAAGATTTCATTTTTACAAGAGCGATTTTTGCATAGGGAATAATGGTGTTCTTGATGCTTCTTTTCATCTTCACTGCTAAAAGCAAATGAACTCATCTGCAAATTAACTATAATTCAAGAACTTTATGTAAATCTTTCATAGGCTTTGGAACTTGTGCTGAGGAAAAAAGTAAAATGTATATAATAATGCATATGTATATGCATGTTTAAAAATAGTTCTGTAAGATGACAGGGAAACTCAGGAGTTGTATTTCTCAACATCTTTTTTAGAATTTCATGCTGTCATAGGCTCCAGCATGAGTGAGGATCTTCCTAGCAAGCCTCAAGTACAGCAAAGTGGCAAAATGTCTCTGGAATCCAGTGAAGGTCTCCCTACACTGATGGGTCAGAACTAGAGACAGATGTATGTGAGAGAGTACCTGGCTGTGATTTACAGCACCCTTATCCCCAGCTGGCAATGATTCCTATTTATGTAATGTAATAGGTTTGGTCTCCCTATGTTTTAAAAATGAAACAATTTTTGGGAAAGTAGCTTGATGCTGACGTTGTTTTTTATATCACATGTAATTCCTTTAGGTATATTTGGGTTTTTTGTGTTTAATTTGATTCATTAGCAGCAGAAATAACCAAGGTGAGATTCTTGATCTTTATTTAGACTACAGCAGCCTTCAGAAAGCACTTACAGACACAACTTTAATGCAAATTGAATTATAAAGATAATATTATGGGAAAGCTTGCTACTTTCTGAACACTGCCAAAAGATGCCAGCTAACCCCAACTACTTTTGCCTCAGCAAATTTATTTTTATAGATCACTTACATTGACTGACTAACAGAAGCATACTTCACTAAAACATTTATCTGGGGTGTATTATAGTTATAATTCCTTATGAATGACACAGCTTCACACCAGTGTAACAGTGTAACAGATCTCTGAAACATGTATAAAAAGTAAGAAAGACAAGCTCACTTGGCTTATTATTTTATTACAAATTCAGACCAGATTTTAACCAAGCTTCACATAGGTTCATGACTTCTCCCAGCAAAGCTTTCATGGCTTTTTTGATGAGTTCTACATCAAAACTGAAGATAATTTAGGTGCAGGAACATCTGAATAATGATTTTTCTATGTGTTCTTAATCCATGCTTCATTTTTGTTCCATCATACAGTCATGGATTACCTGCAAATGTGAGATTTTAAACTTTATATATTTATCTATGCGAGTGAGATGAGTAAAAGTGCTTCTTAATTCCCCACAGTATACTGATGGTGATGAAAGGTATATAGGTATATTTGAATTTTGATTTTATGTGTATTTCAGCTATAAATTATGGATTAAAAGTTGGTTATTCCTATGGGAAAACAATGTTGATTTAACAAAGGACAAAAATGAAGTAAAAAAATGCCATTTTAATTTTCAAATTAAGGTATTCAAAATTCTCTTCAAAGGGAATGAAGATTCCTTGACTCTTCGAAGTCTTAAAAATATAATTTTATATAACAGAGTAGGTGTATCATAGCTCACACATTGATGAATGCTTTCCATCTGTCAATTATGTTTTACCCTCTGTTCTCTCTTTTTCTATTGTATTTTTTCTATGGGTTGAATAGGTCCCTAAAAATTTTACAGTCTTCTTTATTCATTCTTCTCTGAGTGAAAGGATTAATGTGTCAGCACTACTTACGTAAGTAGAAGGAAGACTGGGCCTCTATTACCTCTTTTTTCCTTTATACTGTAGCAGGGGCTTTTAATGACTTCAATATATTTGAACATGTGTCTATTCGTATTTACTGCTTGTAAACAAATTGCTTCTCTGCGAAGAAAAGACAGTAAAGGTTCAAGCATGACTTTTGATCACTGCATTATTATTTTTGTAGAAATGCATATAACCAAAATCCTTGCAGCATACTGCAAGTGTAAATTCCTGATGCCTCTGTGGTAGCTGCTGCACTTGTGCTTTTCAATTGTGCCTCTGTTGCACAGTGCAGGTGGAGTGTGGACAGCACTAGCCATTAAAGTGGCCAGCCCATTATAGCTCACTGTACACTAGGTATCTGCCTTTCACGTATTATTTTCCCTCCAAAGCATGAGGAGACAAAATGGCAGAACCACTTAGACATGTCAATGGTGTAGAGCAATAACATCCTGAATGAGCTGGCTGGGAGGCTGGACACTGCAGCCTGGCATTAGTGCAGTGCCCTGCCTTGGGACGTAGCTCCTGCCCCTGGGAGCTTGTAAATCCTCACAAACTCCAGCTGGACCTCTGCCAGGCTCCAGAGAGCATCCTTAGGACTGGCAGGAGAAACCCGAACCAGCACTGCAATTTGTTACATAGACATGTCCCAGCCAAGAAACCATAATGTATTTCTGGTCTGTCTCTCTGTTAGAAAGTAAAATCTCTTGTTCTGCATAGTACCATTTTTGGAAATGTCTGAGACACAACTATATCTGTGATTACCCATTTTTTTCCTGTGTTTATTTTCAGAAAATCTCAAGAGTCCAGTCAGCCAAGTCTTTCCACCCCACTGAAAAGTATAAACTCAAGTAAAGAGGAGACAAAACACTGTAGAGAACCAACCCTCCATTGTACTGACATATTGATAATTTTTTTAAGTTTTATGCCACAGAATATTTTACTGTACTTTTAAAAACTGAACAATTTGACCTTATGGTCATCTTGTTGGTATGAAATATAACTTATTTAAAAAAAAAAAAAAAGAAAAATTAAGTAACTGGAGACAGAGCTGCTGACTTTGCCAGAAAACTACTGTGCTGATATGTCCCCTCAAAACTTGTCCTTCCTGACTCAGACTGTGAAAAGAGTAGGGAAGGTGAAGGAAGGGTATGGGGAAAGGGGAAAACAAGGGAAGAGAAGATATTTGAGCTTAATATCTGGAGGATCCCAATTTTTTGAAGAATCTCCATTTACTATATACACAGCCCTTGTATCATGGTTAAGGATGCTGATAAAAATGTCCAGAAGACCTCCTGGTATTGGCTGGGTTAGGCACAGACACTTTCAGGACTTGTACCCTGTCCATTTCTTCGGGTGGCAGGAGGAGATTCAGAAGATTACCAGCGAGAGAGGAATCAATCAAAGAAAAATTATTTGTGGCAGCCCCACAAAAAGACGAAACAATTTGCTGTAGATGTGTGGAGCAGCTGTTGTTACTGCTGATGGAGTGTATGTGTATGGTCGAGTGGATGCTTAAATGTAATACTGGGACCTGAGGGAAAGTGTTATATAAACTTACACTTTGTATAAGTGAGGGGTTCGTTGGACAGTGGGGCACAGAAGATGAGAAGCTGTGGAAGGCTGAGCTGCAGCCATTGTAAGAGGCACCTGAGGCAAGGAAGGGCAGAAGGTAGGTACTTGTCACCGAAAGCATAACCTTATTCATCTTTCCTCCTGCTCCCAGCTGCTTTATCCTTCCTCTCTACCTGTCATACTGGATCATGCACAAACAAAGAATTTTTTTTTTAAAATGCCTTGAAGATACTTTAAGAGCAGATACTGCTAGCATGATGCCTTTCTCCCCTGCCATGTACTGGATCTTCCAAGGCATTATCTAGGCAGTGAGGAAGAACTTCCAAATCATTTAGTAAAACTTTAGGATGTTATGAAAGCCTAATAGGGTAAAAGCATGCAGGTAGAATTTATTACTTTCAAAAAAGAAAAACTATTCATGCAACAAACACCTAAGCATTGAAATTAAAAATTAAATAATTTAAATTACCTGACTTTGTAGAAGTAATTTCAGAAAATATACTGGAAAAAGATTTTCTCACACTGTAAATACAATTTGGTAAAAAATAGAAAATTTGTCAAACTTAGGAAGTTTCAGTTGGAATAGGCAACCTAACTAACTACAGGGCAGAATTCGAGAGAAAGTTCTGGTTTATCTGGCACAATCACTCTTTACCTACTGTCATAATTTCATTGCTATATAAAACAAGCCTTTCGTGATTTTATAATCTGGGGAAAACAAGTGCAATTTTATTATACTGGAGAAGAAACCTTTTTGGTCTTGCTTTTGAATAGGGTCTGAGAATAACACCACTATAAGGAGACTGCTAATCTGTGGTCGTACAGCCTCAGACAACTCAGCTGTGTCAGGCTTTCTATACTCTTTGAGTGCATTGCCTCTCTACCCATATGTCCTCTTGTATATATCAATCATTGATAGTGAAATTTATCCAGCTACTTAATAAATAACTTCATCCCAGGTATAAAAGAATATATAAATACATTCTAATAATATCTCTGTGGACATAATACTCAAAATCTCACATATTCCAGGAATTCCATTTTATAACTTCAGGTTTTTTGTGTCTTTCCTGCCTGTCTGAGAAAGGAGGGACCAGTCTTGCCAGAGCAGTAGTTTAGATCGGTGCAGGAATCCTAACGCAGATGTAATTATGCTAGAATTGAAAAGATTTTATAACTTAAAGAAAATGCAATGGAAATCCCACTAAAATTGCATTACTTCCTGGAGAAATGGGATGGGTAAGAATGTGATGGAAATGGCAAAATACTCATTTGTACCTGGAGAAGAAAGGTAAGAAGTGGAAAGTACAGTGAAAAAAGTAGGACGCCAGGGGAAAAAAAGACCTTAAGAGGAGAGAAAAGTCAAGCATCTTCTATAAATTTCCCACAGGACCATCATGGCCCAGTCCAACAGTTCCTAATGATCTGCCTCCTCTCCCCACAGGAAATCAGCTGCTCTGCTACTGCTGCAGGTCTGCATTTCCCCTCCAACTTGGGGGAAGCAGCTGTCCTAGGATGGTTCTGTTGAGAGGAATTCAGGAACGGCTGCTAAGCACAAGGGATTAAATTAAATCTAAGAAAGTGTTTGTTTCAAATGCTGGGAGGCATTAATGGACAATCAAATTAGGTACTGCTCAGGTCTTGTAAAATTGGAAAAATCTGGAAGTGATGGTTTGCATATGAGGCAGCATGTGGAGCCCATTCAAAAGTGTTCAAAATTTGCAACACTTTGTCAGACAGTTTAAATATTCGTAGAAAGTGAGCATCAACATGCAGTATAAACACATGGAAAGATGCTTGACTTACTTTCCCTTAGATGAATATTTCTGTATTTTTTTAAGTGTTCTCCCAGTTATGGTAACAGTGGACTGGATTTATGAACACAAATGCAAGGGAAATGCTACCATAAAGTATGTGCAGACTTCTGTGGGTCTGAAGAGTTTATAGAGTGTAACTCCATCACCACATAATGATAAATTATTTAGGCTACTCTACAGAGAATATGGACCACCACTGTGGTCTTTCTTTTACTAAGTCTCCCAAAGGTGAGAGCTGCAAGTGCAAAATGCAGTAAAATGATGGAAATGTAAGATTGAAACTGCAGTTTTACCAATCAGTGACTCTATCCACCTTTTATTCTTAGAGAATATTATACCAGCTGTTGTCTAAAATAGCAGTGGTTATTACCCAGATCTAGATTTTTTCCCCCAGGGATTCCAAATCAGTCTTGCAATGGGAAAAAAGAGGATATTCAATGCACAGCCAACTTTGAATTTTTGAATGCAAGAATGTATCTCATTGTCTAAAACTACTTTGAAAACAAAACCAACTCCCAGCAGGAAAGAGAAGGACTATTTTGTCTTCCTTACCTATGTATTACTGTGTCTGGTTTGCAAATCACCATGAGAAGATCTTTTGGTCAGGTCATTGAACAGTACTTGCATTCTCTACTTTCAAAGATAGAGCAGTTAAACCACATTTCCTTTATCATGTATTCTGGTTTACAAGGGGATTGGATCTGCCAGTTACCCCCCTGATATCACTCACAACTTTATAATTATTGATCAGATGCAGACACATGGCTGCTTATCTTCACATCAATTCTGTTTTTACTCTTTGGCATATAGCAGATTCATTCATACTATGTTGATCTGGCAATGGAGGCAAAAAACTGAGCACTGCAGTTGGCAAAGTCCACAAAGTTGACAGGGAGAGATGCCAAGAAGAGCATATTTTACTATTTAAGATCAAGCTCTTCATTTCAGAGCTCCTGGAAAAATAATGTGTGGGGTATTTTCTTTGGTCTTACTACATTTAGGAAGTTGATTTGTCTGTTTTGTTCCCATTATCAGAAAACTCTTGGCAGCAAAGAGTAAAGAATCATGAACATCACTTTTGTCAGGGAAGTGGTAGGGAAACACAAGAATCAGGGCTTGCCCTGTGTGTGTTGGTTTGCAAAAATCCCAAATGTTACATGAAGTTAGTATGCTTGAGTTTAAAATGGCCACTGCATGCCATTTTGTAGCTGGCCCTGTACATAATCCTTTCATTCTTCAGCCCTTTGTTGCTTTTGCCATGCCAGGATTACTGCTGATGGTTCCGTGGGCGTTGCTAATTGCAGACTCCACATGTGCTTCTTTTGATCTACTCCTACCCATGGCTCTGGCTGACGCTGGTTAAATAGGGATGGAGCCACTCTGCTGCTCCATGGACAACTTTTCAAGCTTGTAAGCACTTGCCTGGCAGCTGCTGCTACTCCAAGTAAAAGATAGAGGATCACAAGAAGTTCTGTGGTGTTCTTTCTGAGAAAATAGACTGCATAGGCTGGTGGAAGGGAAGGCAGTAGAAGGAGAGCTAGCCAAAGAACAAGCTTACTATTAAATTACAGTTTTAATTATTAATATAGCTTTATTTAATATAATAAAAATTCAGAAATCTTTTAAAAAAATGCCTGAGGATGGAGTTCATCGCTGTTGACCTCATGTCATGAAACTGCCATCAAATCAACTAGAGCAAGACATTCACCCATCATAAAAAAAGAAGATAGAAACAATACATGGATTTTAAAATAAATCACCAGAAATTTGTGTGTTCTTGTAACTTGGAGATGGGTTGGAGAGAAGCAGTAGGTTGTTGGTACTATTGTTCTTTCAAGAAGAAATACCACTCAGCTTTAAATAAGATACAACTGTGCTAATGAAAGACCTATGTAAACATCCTTAAGGAAAGCTCTTCCTGATTTCCCACTTACAGCAGGTGGAGAGGGATGAAAACACATCATCCAATCTGCAAGGTATTTGTTTTGTTTTAAAACCTAATATGTTCCGATCTGGTAGGTTCACTGAAAGGTAAACTCAAAGCTGAGTTGATATATGGAATTTTTTAATGTGAAAAGTCAAGACATAAAATAAAATTGGATTATAGTAAAAATATATACACAACCAGCTGTGGATTTATGAAATGGTGAAGTACATAGAGTTGTGACAGACATATAGGTTACTTTAGCAGCACTGGATTAACAATCTGTTTTTCACATACATTTTAAAAAATCTTCAATTGTCTGTAAAAATCTGCTTTCATAAACTCCATAATTTATCAGGGATTAAATGAGCAATGTTTTGACAACATAGATGCTTTAAGAGCAACTCATTATTTGTACATCATTAATCCAGATTGAATAGCATCCAAGTTTTCTGACCCTGGTAAATGTATCTTTGCTGTTTACATTTGTGCAAATGATACTTTTACTATTCATGTTGAAGTTCAGGGCTGTTTCATGTCAAGTAAGTATGTTTTGGAAACTGCTTTTTTCTGTGTCTTGTAAGAGTCAAAGTCTCATTGCTTTTCAGGACAATTATACTTGAGTGCAAATCAATCAGTGTGATCCAAAAGATTTCTGAAATCAAAAAGAAACCTTATGCAAAATGAAGTGGCTGCTTATCCTAGAATTACATGTCCCTAGGAGACAGAGAGGTGATATGACAATATTTGCTCAACTGGCTTACTAAATAAAAGATAGGGGGAAAAATTTTCTTCTAGATAATTGTTTGACCCAGCATTTGACAGGAGATTGTGAACTCCTCATACTATTGTTTAAAGAGATCTCATTTTAATTTTTTAAAAGAACTTGAAACTAACAGGTAGAAAGTGGCTTTTCCAACGTCAAGATTTTGCCAGTTACCATAAAATTCCTTAGCAAAGAGATTTTCACCAGAAATATTAACAAGATAAACTCTTGAAGAATTGATTACCATTTCAGCATTTTAAATTTTGAAGTTTCAGTTTAAGAGTCCAGAAAAGCTTGTCAAAATTAAGTTTTCAACAATCATGGAATATTACTTAGTACCTTGAGTTGAACATAAAGAAAATGAAGAATTAAAGATAAGTAGTTATATTTGCCTATATAACTCCTAATTTATATTTACATGGTGTTTATACCCTTTTATTTTTTTCTGTAAGGAAATAAGTGCAACAGATGCATTGTTTTATCACATGAGGTGTAAGTATAAAATACGTTAAGAAAATTGTGTCAATTAATCCTCAGTCTCAGCTGGCAGATGGTTTCTGCACTGCTTCATCTTTCAGCAATTTTACTGTGAATCCAAATAGATAATGTAGTTTGAGACAACAATTTTGTTGGATACTAGGAAGATAGAGTTATTTCTATTATACTTGAAAGTGTTGTAGTTTCCAATGAAAAATAGAGACTTAAGCAATATTCCATATAACTTCTGGTTACCAAACCCCCTGAAATCCACTGTTCTCCAAATTGGCAATATCATCCACAAAGGTTGATACAGCAGGGATCCAATTTTAGAGTATCTATTTTCCTTGGGTATTCATTTAGTGGCCCTGTTCTTTCCTAATGTTTCCTACAGAGCTCTCTGTGGTTTTCAATATCCTGCTGGCACTATTTCTTCATATATGGCATACAAAATTTTAGATACTAAACCATTTTCAAAAGATCAAATCAACTTGTCTAATATATCATACCTGCTACTGCTTTTAGTATGAGTGATGTGTCAGTGTTTTGTGATTTTAGAAACATTTATAAGTATGCTTTTTGGCTCTGGGCATCCTAAAGACTGTATTCAGACAGCAACACAATGGCTAGATGGAAGAAGGCGAAGAGCGCTGCCCTATAGGTTGTCATCTTTACAGTTTCTTTTGTGATATGGAGAAATGAAAACATATTCCCACTTATTATGAGTTATAATGTTGTACAAGCAAGGCTTAAGGCACTCATTTCTTCCTGTGAGAGAAATCAACCCCTGCCTGAAACATGCTGTGTAGGATCCCTCCTGTTGATGGATAGCCAGGCAATTCCTCTATCACAAACATGTTGAACTAACTTGAGGGAGGAGCAGAGGTGCCTGGAGGATGGCGTTCTGTCACTAGCTGCCATTGAAGGGGCAGCAGCAGAGAGCATGGAATCAAAGAACTACAGAGTGGTTCAGGCCAGAAAAGATCCCCCAGCATCATCGAGTCCAACCTTTGACTAATGACCACCTTGTCAACCACTTCCACTTTCTTGTACACCTCCAAGGATGGTGACTCCACCACCTCTCTGAGGCAGGCCATTCCAATGCTTAACAACCCTTTTAGTGAGAGAGTTCTTTCTGATGTCCAACCCGAACCAGTCCTGGTGCATTTTGTTTCCTCTTGTCCTTTCACTTGTTGCCATGAGAGAACAGGTCGATTCTCACCTCATTCCAACCTCCTCTCAGGTAGCTGTAGAGAGCAACAAGGTCTCCCCTGAGCTTACTTTTCTTCAGGCTGAGTAACCTCAGCTCCTCTCATCAGACTTGTGCTCCAGACCCTTCCCCAGTTCTGTTGTCCTTCCCTGGACATGCTTCCAGGACCCCAGTGACTTCGTTGCAGTGAGGGGCTCAGAACTGGACACAGAATTCGAGGTGTGGCCTCAGCACAGGGGCAGGGTCACTGCCCTGCTCCTGCTGCCCCACTATTGCTGACACAGGCCTTGGCCTTCCTGGCCACCAGGCCACAGCTGGCTCGTGTTCAGCTGTTGTTGATCAGCACCCCCAGATCCTTTTCCACCAGGCAGCTTTCCAGACACTGCCCCAGCCTGTAGCACTGCAGGGGTTGTTGTGACCCAAGGGCAGGATCCAGCATTCATCTTATTTAACCTCACACAATTATGTTCAGCCCATCGATCCAGCCTGTCCATGTCCCTTTGCAAAGCCTTCCTGCCCTACAGCAGATCAAACCTTCCACCCAACTTAGTATCATCATGTGACTGAGGGGCACTCAATCACCCCTATTCAGATCACAGATAATGATATCGAACAGATTTAGTTGTGTTCACATCTGAATTTTGTGTCTCCCCCATCTCATCTGTATCAATTTTGGTTTTACTTTTTAGAGAAATTTCTAGATTAAACCTTAATGACACTGATATTCTAACTTTGCAGACCTGTAACATGATGGGCAAAGTCTTAAATTCTATAAATATATTCATTTTTCTCAAAAAATCCTGCTGTTTCACTGATATAGCTGTAATATTTATTTAGAACATTTTACATTGTGGTTGAAAAGAATGATGGAAGGGAAGCTAAGAAGTAAAGCGAGGAAAAAAAAAAGTAAGACAAAAGCAGCTTGATAGTTACAATGATGCAAAGCACAATTAAGAACATTTTTTCTCTTCCACGTTGTATAATCTTTAAGCTATTGTTCATTAGGATAGATTCACTGGAAAGTTGCAGTACCATGAAAGTGACTCACAATGAAGTTCTTGGAAAAAAAATTGTATAGTCTTGTGGAAGAAAGAAGATGCTGAAAGATTTCAACTGTGTATTTATGATAAGCAGAAACACAAAAATTATCAATAATCATCCATTCTTTCAGTGACTTGGTTCTGATGGGAGTCAGTGATGTGATAGACTAAGGTTTCAAACCTGGTATACATCACTGTGAGATAAATGGAAATTTCTGCTGAGAGCAGGCTATCTGACCCTCACTCTAACCCTATCAAGCTATATTTAAATAAGAATTAAGTTCCATTCATTTGGCAAAGGAAGTTATTACTCGCCGAAGAAAATAATGCAAATGGAAAGATATGTGCCTTAAGACATGTCTATGGGAAAATGGGCTGGGCAGTGATATTCACAAAAGATATTTGGCAGTGTGGGAGTTCCTGTCATCTAATACTAAGCCCTGAATGGCAGGTGCTTCTGGTTAAGCCAAAGCAGGGCTGCTCATGCAAAGTCCCTCCTCTAAGGCCCAGGTGGCAGACAAAAAGACAATTCATGGCAAACTTGGAAGCACTGAGACAGCAACTGGGACTGTCCAAATAAGTCCTCCAATGCACTTCTTTCAGTCCCTGTGGAATGGCGTAGAGATCGTTTCAGTGCTCCTTTCTCTGTTTCAGGTGAAGCAGTTGGTCCTTCACCATCTGCCACAGTCTACACTGTAGGCACACGTGGTTTGTATACCCTTACAAGTGCAAAGATGTAATGTAAGCCAAGACTTCTCTGTTATTTACAGAGATCATCAACCATTTTCCACTAAAAATGAAGATCCATCAGAAGAATGATGATGGAAATAGACACTTTATCAGAAGTGTAAGGCCAGTCTGACGGGGAAACACGATCAGCAGTGAATGAGAAATTCAATATGTCTTTAATAAAAAAGGCAAAGATTGTGTTAGTTTTATCTTTTGACACTCTTTCCTGTGATTGCAACCAGGAAGGTCACTGAATTCTCATGTCTTTTCTTAAAACATTCAAAATGTGTTTGGAAGAAGGTTTCTATTATCTGTATTATCTGCACTCTCCTGAGTCTGCTTGATGTTATCTTCTTGCCCTTTTCTGTGAGCTGTTTGGTGTAGAGAGTCTTTTTTCCTCTGTGTTTATCCAGTGAATAGAACAATAAAATTTCTCATTCACTGCCAGGATCCCTATCTACTCCAGCAAAATAGCCCATATAATTCTTAATATTATTTTTTATAGTTTATACTATTTTGCTGAATAAATCCTGCACCTAGGGTGGTATAGATCTCATTCGTTTAGTTTTACTGTATGAAAAAACAAAAGATAAAATTAAACCAAGAAGATTGCTGCAGAGAAATTGTCACAGCTGATGAGTCTGTACTTGGGATATGTGAATGTGAGAATTACAATCACTGCTTCACCATTTCCCCGAGTCCACATGACCTGGAGATCAGACATAACTGTGCTGCTGTATCCATGTAGGGCAAAACCAAGATCGCCATTCCTTGTATCCTTCTAGTATTGATACTTGAATATCAATATATTTAAAATCAGTGAAAATTTTTTAATGCCCTTAAGTTTGTCGTAGTTTCTTAGGACAGTTAAATACATGTCCATGCCCTGGAGAAAGGGAAGTATTTCCTGGTAGGAATTTCTGAAAAAACTCACTGTAGCAGAGAACCATAAAATAATGACAAAATCCATGTCCCTGAATCACCTAGAAAATCTCATTCACTTTGGTAAAGGAAGTTATTTAGCCACAAACACTGCAGTAGGGAAACAGAAACCATTTGTTAGTTTTCTCTCACACATGTGTTGTAAAAATCAGACCTGGTGGGTCCCAACAGTGGGAGCATTTTCACAAAATTAGGAAAAATTGGCCCATCTTTTTTTATTAATGATGAAACTAATGAATTAAGAGCTGCAGGAGTTCATGGGATCTGAAAGCATGCATTTTTAAAGGCTGGAAAGGTATGAATATTTTTTGTTGCTTAGGTAAACCTGTTGTACATAGGTGATCAACAGGAATTTTGCTCTGCTGTACATCAGCTTGAATTTGATCTCCATTGATGGTTTAGTGAGACATCTTGCTGGACTCGTTCCTTTTCCATTAGTTTCTCTTCCCAAAAGGTCTCTCAAGAGTGCTTTAAAATTTAGGCATTAATGTTTCCCAAAACAAACAAGAGAGATATTACACCTTCTCCTCTAATGTAATAGGGCCCAGGTATATCCCATATATATTAAGAAGGGAAAAATCCTATTATTTCTGCTACTCATAGCAGTGAATACATAATTAAAACTGCACAAAATTACCTTTGTAATGTTCCCAGCTGTATTTTATTAGTAGGCCCCTAAGGATTTGATGAACAAAGCATTTTAATTCATTCCCTAGCTGTTAAAATGGGCTACTGGATATATTTCGGTCCAGTCCTCTGCTTTTTGTGGGAAATCCCTTGTCTGAAACCAAAACCAAGAGTGATACCTCCTCCTGACTCCCTTGTACTACATTATCCTTGTGATGGTGATTTCTTTGAGTTTCAAAGAATGTGATGCAAAGGAGACTATACCCAAGATCACTCTGTGCTGGTGTCGTAATCCATGCCTTTTAGGCAGCCCCAAGAGTGAATGTCTCTCGAGAAAGAAGAAAGAGAAAGAATCTGCATGATCAAGCACTAGATGGCATGGCCAACAAAACTGGTGCATTGAGATTGTACATGCATCCTTGCTCACAGATCATGCAACAAACCAGCATATCCTGGATTTCTAGCTAAACAAAATAGTTTTGCTATTTCGCAAATTTGAAATTTGGGGATTAATCTCACTCCAAACAAATATAGGAACTGCAATATTTTTGAAGTTCACTAACCTTTCCTTATAAAGGGAATTTTTCAATACAGTGTTTTTACTTGAAATTACTGTTCCATATTATTATTTTGCATTATCGCTTAACCACAACCTTTGCTTTTCATTAGTGTAGTGAGACCATCTGAGCTCTGAGGAATAGTTATGTCATGCTTACTTTGAATCTGCATAATCCTTATATGTGGATCAGAATATCTACACCTTGGAATATTCAGCAGACAAAGCAGTGACAGAAGATCTTTTCTAGTCTTGCTCACTTCAGTGCTTGGGGGTGGGTAATCATTTAACTCTCTTTTTTGGTAACTGGATTTCTGAAACGTCTCTTACCATTTATCTGCAAATGCCTGGCACCCAATCAACTGGCATGTAATGTTTTATTTTATGTCTTAAGATTAAAATAGAAATAAACTGTATGGTAACTAGATTTTTAAAGTACCTTCTATTCTTGTAGTAACAGCAATCTTATTTTGGTTGCTTACATGCTGATTATTTGGAAAATGTGGAGAAATATGCTATTGTTTTCTTTATGTTATTTAACAGCTTAGAAATTTTATTTTAGCATTACTGGCTTGCAAAGGAATTTATACCAAGCCCATTAAAACATTTATTGTAACTTTACTTTCACCTTTTTCTTTTTCTTTTTTTTTCACGCAAGAGATTTAATTGTGCTAAATAGCAGTGTACTGCTCATTAATTTGCAGGTTGGCCTGTGAGTTTTGGAAGTTCTAATATTTGATTTGGTTAGCATAAACTCAAGCTGTATGAATCACAGAGCTACACAATTTTATTGGTTTCTTTTGTTTCTAAAAGTATGTGGGAAGCATTGCTTTTGGGTGTTTTTCATTTACTAACCCTGTCTAAAGCCATTCAGTTCACTTCTGTGCCAGAGCTCAAGTAGCCATGTGTACTCTTGGAATATATTTTATATGTAGATGCATGTTTCTGTACTCACCCAAATGTCCTAAAATACATATAAGATAGAGATTTCTTGGGCTAAAACAAGACATTAAAAATTCTCCCATGTAATATAGAGCCACTGAATTTACTTTAGAGGCTCTTTTTGTAGTCCTCCCTTAGATATTTTGAAAACAATTTGCCTTCTGCCAGCTGCATTCCTTTCCTAGTGGTAGCTTTCAGAAGTTTGGGAATGCACTGGGAAAACACAGTGGTAATGCAAGAACGTAGGATTAAGGATACCAGTTAAATCACCATATAATCCAATGTAAACGTTGATTCATGAAACAGAAAAAATGAAAACCAGTCATCAAGAGTTTAGTTACTATGATATAGAAGTTCAAACTAATTAGTGATTCTGTGAAGAGAGCAACACTGTTTCATAATTATTTTACACTGTTTCTTTGAATTGAGTATTTTTGTGAAGCCTTATGACTTTCAGAAATCAGAGGAAAAGTTAACCTGTTTTTTCCTTTTATGTCCTTTTACTTGATACTGTTTTGTTGTTTGATGAACATATATTTGCATACATTTGAAAGTGTCACTGTGTACATTGATGCCATTTCAGAAGTGGTGACCTAAGTGTTGCATTTTATGCAACTCTCACTCTATGAGTTATTTGCTCATACAAGTGTGCAATAAGTGAGGAAATTAATAAAATTCTTTTAGCTTAGGTATGCCCTATGACAGATAAAAGGCTACATTATGTGCTTCACTATTGGACACTCTGAGAACTTTCAAATTTGTTGCCTAGTATGATCTTCCCTTGAAAAAATGATTAATAAATAGACAAAAATGAGTGACAGTTTTACGATGTGTTAAAACTGTTCTTTCCACTTCGATTTCAATAAATTTGTAAACCAGCATACATGACTGGTAGGATTGTGACATTGGAGTTAACTCAGACAATAAGAAATACAATTTATTTGACTTTTTAGTATAGTGTAATCCACGTGGTTTCAGAATAAAAATCTATATTTGTATTGATATGACTTCACAGCTTTATTATGTCAGTATTGATGCAACACTGTAGCAATGGTCTGTAGCATTTTCTAACTACTGACATGCAGCCTGATTAGATTTGTGGATTGTCTGAAGCTTGGTAGATACAGATCAGTACTATATCAGAAAGGCAATTATATATTTGTCTGAACTAATGTATGAGAGCAAATAAATACATTCTGTGCTCTTTATCATCTGTCAAAGGAAATATCAGAACAAAAGAAGTGTGGCTTACCAATTCTAATAAACTTGCATGTTCCATGTTGCTATGTAAAGGAAAAAATCTCATTTTTTGCCCCTCCTAATGAATGTTAAGTTTGATTAAACCTACTAGCAAGATACGGAAAAATATCTGCAAAATGGACCTTGCACCTTTTTATCTGGACTGATATAGAAAGGACTGTTACTTCACATGTCTAATATACATTGACTTTGGTGGGAATCTGTTAGAAAACTTTGTAGTATAATGACTTTTTAAAGCTTTGCCTTTATCAGACATGAAAGTGAATGTAAGTGACCATGAAAACTCACCTATAGCATGACTTAAACCAGAGGAAAAAAGAAACATTTTTGCAGTTGATAGCCTATACATTTAGTTTCTACTGGTCTGAGTGCTCATCATCCCTTGAAGACTGTACATTATTCTGAATTATATAGGGAAAAAGGGGAGACAAAGAGTGAAAGAAGGCATAAAGAACAGAAGAAGAGGAAAGTTGTAAAAAAGACTGCACTGTACATAATAAATATTTAAAGCTTCATTTTTTTCCCAAGAATTAATGTGATATGAGGGGCCAACTTCTTTCTCATGTGTCTTAAGTACTGCAATGCAGTGAGAGGTGTGCTGTGCTTACAGTAGTCATAGAATCCTCAGGCTTGTTCAGCAGCTGTACACATCTATAATTTAGGCTGAGGATTGGTTTGGCCTCTGTGATTTTACGAGGAAGAACAAAAAGTTGTGTGAAACCATAAAACCACCTGTTGTACCCGAAGCGCTGTTGGAGCATGGTCCCAGCTGGGTTACTGAGGGGGAGGGAAACATTTCCTTTGTTTTCTTCTATTCCATAGGGTCCTCTTTCACATCCTTCCTCTGTTGCTGTGTCTTCCCCCTACACATCAGTTAAACCTGTGTCCCATTACATCCCTTTGTCAAGAAAATGCAATCATGGATCAGCAGTGAGGGACGGGGAAATATGAAACTTTCTCTGAATCTTTGCTCCATTTTCTCTGCCTGACTGACACACTGCTCCCTATATGCTCCCTTTGACCTACAGACTTGAAAGACTTTTCTGTCCCTTGAAATATATGAAAGAATTCCATAAGGGTTTTGTTTTATTTTGTTTTTCATCCATGTTGATGGCTATTTTGATAGACTCTTCTCTGTGAACTTTGTTGGGCAAACTTCACTTTCTAACTGGTTGTCTCAAATGTTTTATGTCAACATCTAACAAAGTGGTTCTTCATAAAACAGCACAAATGACTGCATATGCTTGATGTTCCTTCTGTATGAGTCACCCATAAAAGCCTGGGAATTAATTATAATAGGAGTGGATGTGTAGTGGTAGACATAAAATGTGAAGAACAAGTTTAGGATGAAGATGGTTTGTTGAACTTCCAGGCAAACTAAAATAAAAAGAACCCTGCCCATCTAACTGGGAAATGGAACAAGAGACAAGATTCTCTTTCAAAGGCTGATGGTGGTAGCACATTTATTGTTATTTAAATATTTCAGCCTCAATGCCAAAGGATCTGCTTTCATGGGGCAGGAACAGACGTGCCATTATTTCTGCCTGTTAAGAAGATGGCTTTGTTAAGTTTACATTCACACAATTCACAACGGGAACTCATGGTGTCTAGAAAACATAAGAGAAGTGAATCCAAATTGATTAATATATCTGAATTATTAGGTCCAATGTATGGTGTTTGAGGAGGTCATAATTCCCTGCATGTTAAGTTATGGGTGGACTTGATGGGATTTACAAGCTTTGGCAGCCTGGTGAATAACATAGCACTATATATTTAATGAGGGGCAAGACTGAAGTGATTCGAAGTCTTGATTTGATTTAGAATTCACATCTTGAAACTCATTTAGGATGAGATTAAACTGGGAGGTTGTCACACAGATGGGCAAATATTTATATTTGATTACATTGATTGACAAAGCCTCTTTTGTTTGTGATTGCCCCTAGGCAGCTTATATATGCAGATTATATTTTGTTGGAAGGTATACCCAAAAATCATCTAGTTCAACCTCTAGCTCAAGTCAGGGCTGAGTCAAATGTGATATCTCTTAGGACTAAAATTTCACAGCTTCTTTCAGCCTCCACTTCACTGTTTGATCAGTTTTATTGTTACTACTGTTAATTAGCCTTATGTGCTTACTTCTAATATATAATCAGAATTTCATTTTTTTAGCATCTGTGACTGTGCTTCCCATCCTTTCAATGTGCATTTCCAAGAGGTGCCTCACTCTCTTCCTCTCTATATCCTCCCATTGGATAGTTCCAATGGTGCCCTTTAGACTTCTCTCCAAGCTAAAAACCCCACTTCTTTCAGCTCTTCTTCCTGCAGTGGGGAGTCCTGCTCCTTAAACAGCTTCATGGTGTTTGCTTGGCCTTGCTCCAGTAAGTCAACAAACTTCCCAGGCTGCAGAGTGCAGAACTGTGCAGAGCACTTCAGATATGGCTTCATCCATGACAAATAGAGGAGCAACATGGTTACAGCTTCGCTAAGGCAACACTGTATGACCTGTACTGGTATTGTCTGGAGAATAATTTGCACAACAAATATGTGTTGCATATGTGCCCTTTGTGTCACAAAGCAGTTAAATTAAAAATGCAGATTGATGATTGTATAAAATTTCCTATTGTGTAGTGGAGAAAGTGGCTGAAGTGGTTCCCACTTTTGTCATCACTCTTTAGGCACAAGGGGTAGAGCCAAAGTACCGCCATTAAAACTATTTTGACATCCACACTTTATACCAGAAACACTTCTGCAATGGTGTTACTCTAAACCGTCTTTCTGGCTAGGTAATCAAACTTCCTTTCTTTGTCACAGCAGAATAAATTATATTTCTTTTCTCAACACCTTTTTGTAATCTCTACTGTCCAATGTACAACTTCAATGTTTTGTGTAGAATGTGGTTGTCCACACTGGGGAAAATGAGAGGAAATAGGCATAAAATACTCAAAGTTTTAGTGGCCGAAGTAGAAAGATCTGAAGGTAGTTCAGTCATGTCAGGGCTTTTACTTCAGTACTTCTGCAGACCACATTCCCCTCCTAAAGAGCAAAAAAAACCCCGAAAACTTAACTGTATAAAGAACTAGTTCCAAGTGAGGCATTCCATGTCAGTTTTTGCAAAGAGACTCAGATTATTTTAGGAAGTTTCGAATCCACTTTCAGTTTGTTTGATTTGTCTTTTCATTTGTTTTCTTTCCTTAGCTTACTGCTTTAGGTTTTCACCATAGTGGCTGCAAGCTTTTTGCAAATTCCTACAAACTTTGAACTAAACCTGATGTTGTTCTATTTCAATCCAACCCTGCCTGATGTACATTGGACAAAAAATATCTGTTCATTAAAGTCTTGCTTAAGAATCACAAAATCTTGAATAATTTTGTTTTGAAAGATACGTGCAGCTTTACACCAGAAAAATATAAGCAAAAAAATCCCTCACCTAATTTAAAATGAATTAGACTTGGCAGACTTCTATGAATTGTGTTAACTTAGGGTACTCAAGGCTAAAATGTAGTGCCTTGAAATTTATAATAAATTAAAGCTGTAGTAGAGGCTGAAAACATCAAAGTAGAGCAAAAACTATATTGCCAACTCTTAAATTTTGTATTGTAAAAAGAATTTCATTCTTCAAAAAGTTGACAGTAAAAATAGACAAACCCAGTATTTTAGGATGTTTTGCCAAACACTGTGTGAGAAAGTCTCTAAGTGTCTTGCTTTAAGCTGTGAATAATCGCTGCTTGATTTTGAGGAGTGAGAAATGGTGAATATCTTGAGACCCTTAGGATGTGGAAGCTGTACACTGTACTTATTTTGAATGACAGTACGGCCAAACTCTTCAGCCAGAAACACGTTTGTGTAATTTTTATTTTTTCACTTGTCTTTTATGTATGATATAAAGTTGCTATTAATTTAAAAACTGTCACTCAGAGAATGTGGGAAAGGAAGGCCAACTGAGACAAGCACTCAACAACAGCTGAAATTGGTATCCTGAGACAGGTGATAATTTGGTACAGCTAATTATCATTTTTCCCATATGAAATAATGTCAGAAACATAATAAATTGTTTTTGCTTTGATAAGGCATATTTTAAAACCTACAGTCAGTGGTGACTTTGTCATACAACCCTGTTGCTTGTTTAAAAGAAAGAAAAGAACCAAACAAAAAATGCCAAAGACAGTGACTCTGTGCATTTTCTTAGTAATGGTTCATTCTTGATCTAGCCCTGACCTTGTCACTAATATTTAGAATTAGACTCTTGTATTAATGGTAAATATCTAAGTTTGCCAATCTGTCCAAATTCAAACAGCTTGTTCTTGTTTGAAGGGAAAAGCAGGTTTGACAGCTCTTCCACGTATATTGGGTCTAATGGCATCTGATTTTATACGGGTTTGCTTTCAGTCTGCTTCTGTGTGTTGTTGCTCGTTGCAGTATCCTGGCTCGGTAGTGGGGGATGACTGAAGAATTCAGAAGGTTCCAATGTTAATAAGTTTTCCGTTTCTGTAAAGTCCTGTTTAAGCTGTTATGTCAAGTTCTGTTCAGGCCTGATTCTTAGCTTTAAGTTGTAACCTTGTACCCCAGTTGCTGTGCTTACCCCTTCCCCTGAGTTACACTCCTCCTCACAAGCTGGCTGAGCCCCTTCCCACACCTCCCAGGCAGAGACTCCTTGTCCCTCTCCACCCATTCCCACCCCTTGGGCAGAGAATCCCTGTCATTCTCCCCAAGGCACACCTCTCCCTTCAGAAAGTTCTTCCCTGTTCGGCGTGCCGTTGGATCCTGTCCCCTAATCCCTCCCCTGTTGCTTCCCAGTTGGTGGCCATGTTGTCATTCTTCCTCAGAACCACCCCTTTACCCTTTCTCCATTGGTCCCTGAGTTTTCCCCACCACTATAAGAACCCTCGCAGGAGGCTGAGATTTGTCTTTCACCTCTGGATGCGCCCCTGGTTGGTGAAGTAGCTGGTACCCAAGTGAGAGTCCCATCCTGCCTTCTCTGCCTCCATGGATGCGCTGTGTCACCACGTAACAGCCTGCCACCAAAGAGGAAACTGCTCCATCCTCTTGGCTGCAGCAGGAGACCGCCAAAGATGTGTGCCAGAGGACACAGTGGGCCTGGGGCAGCCCCCTACTCGTGTCAGCTGCTGATCCCTCCCTCCTGTATAACCTGAGGGTATCTAGTATCATGTAAGTATGTTATCCAGACAATCAGGCTTCAGGTTGTTCCTTTTCAGACAAGTCCCCAGTCCACATTATTACTGTGGATGCTGGAATGTGAATCCTTCGCTCTTTGCTAGCAAGGTGCTCAATTCTGTATAACATGAGGACCATCCTTCCACTATTTGCTGGCTGGATGGGTTTGGATGAGTTTGCACTCTAAAGTTAGTGGGTGGCAGACAGATAGATACCATGCATACAACCACTCCAGGAAATAATGCTAAAAAAGTAGTAACTTTATGACTGAGTACTACAAACTTCGCATCTTGGTCTCTTCTTTCTTCTCTAGTACATGCAGAATCCTTAGAAACCTGCTCCAGACATCCTGGATCACCAGTTCAACTTTTCTGACATAAGTTTGCAGATTATTTGGCTAGAAATATTCACCTGTTTAAAATTTGGAGGTTATTTTAATTTTTATACAATCAAGTCTCGAAATTTCATATAATTCATGCAATCCTTAAGTTCTCTGAGTTTGTTCTACTTTCTGAAATTCATGTTAAAATCCCCTAAAAAACTGTAGGCCAATTGAGTTGTTTTTCTCCATTTAAATATCTACCTGGTTGGCTATAAATCAGTGTGGATGAATGATCAGTTTAGACTTCTATGTCCTTGAGCTGTGCTCTTTCAGGGCTTTATATTACTTCAAAGCAGTATAATTTAAGAATAAATATTCATATCATTCTATATGAGAGAACAGTTCTGTAACTTATCGCTGTGAAAGGAAAAAAAACCCGAACCAATACAATTTTGTGTTTCCAGCTTAACATTCCTAAGTATCTGCGGTTTATGTTATATTATGAATAGTATGCTCACTTGTGTACAAGAATTAAGTTAATTGATTCTTGTCACAATTATGATAAAATTTTATACAATTGTTTTACTCTACTGTTGTTTCAGAATTTGTGTTTGGTATCATTTCAAAAATAAAAACTGTTATGAACAGAGTGTTACAGGTGTTGCATATTAAGGTAATGCATGAAAAAGCTGTTGTTTTCTTCTTTAAAATAATCTTACCACACATCCTTTGACACCATTTATGCTTACTATTGCATGGCTGCAATTTTTCTATAGTTTGCAGGATAGTGTCAATTTCTGTATCTTTTTCCCCTTTTGACATTTACTAACTCGTGATTTTATGCTGTCTTGGAAACTGACCTATTTTTATACATAGCTTTTTTGATACTCAAGAAATCACACACATTTAGCTATCTCACAGGCTTAATACTGAATTTATTATTTTCATTTTGTGTTACAAAATGACTCTTTTTTTATTCATTTTTTGTCTCCTAGGAATAAAAACAAGTATGCTTTAGGTGGTAGTTGTGGAGACTAGAAAGCCTTCATGACACTAGCAACGTAGCACATTTTTACAAGAATAAGATGGGACCCTGGAGCCTGGTATTTTTAACCTAGTTTCTAAAGCCTTTAAAGTCTCTTGCTTCTTTCAGAATTATCAATGTTTTCATGAGATAGCTATCATAGTTATATCCTTATATAGCTAGAAAGATCTTTGCCCTACCCTGTGCTGTTTTTTGAGATGTTTCTCCCAGTCACAAATGTGCCAGCTTTTCTGCCATTTCAGCAAGGTTAGGTTTTATGGTATTTGCTGTATAACAGCAAAAAACTGTATTTTAAAAAATTTGATTTGAATCCTCCAAGTGCAAAGGAAATTAGAAATCCAGTCTCCCTGCGTAATGTTTAAGAATGGCTGCCAAATAACTCACTGATGTTCATTTACTATTTTGACATTTGAAAATTTTATCCTAGCTTTTCTCTCATGCCTCCATTTTGAGGATGGTAATGATCATGGAAATTGAAAAACAAAGTTAGTTTTCTATTTTGTAGGTAGATTCAGTTGCCAGTAGCTAACAATAGTTATGTTGCTAGTCAACACATCATCTTAAATGACCTGAATAAGCACTGAAGGAATTAAATTATATTCCCGATGCTTCTATTGCTTCTTCCACACTGTTCAGCTTTTAAAATGTTAATGGATACCTTGTATCTTTTACATGCTTAAAGTATACTTCACCTGAAAGTCTGAGCTTCACCTAAAAGTCTGAGCTGTTCCTTTTCAGATACAAGAAGATTTTCTGCTTGCCAGGCATCTAAACTGAGTTCTTGGTCTTCAAAATTCTCCCAAGTCCTTTTCTGTCTCAAACTACAAGCACCCTCCTTTGATGTATCACATAAAGATCCAGAACAGTAGTGTGAGACTTAGAATTTATAGACCTTATCCTATTTTTAGTAAAAAACAGAGTGACAGCAGAAAGATACTGTGTCATTGTAGAGGATCTGTGAGGCAGGTTTGGGAATGGAAAACCAAAGTTTTTTGTTGTCTGAAGTGTGCCCATTGTGTTTTACTTGGTGACGAGTGGTAATGGCATTTCAGCTGTGAGTTTCTACTCATCCTTCTGATATGTCCCTCCCTTCTGCAAATGCGTACATATAGCTACACACCCAACCATGAACATCACCATCACTCATTTTGCAATTCCATGTCAATGACTTTCCTGTTTTCTAGTTTCATCTTCTGTTGGGCAGAAAGCGTGACAACACTGTTACCTACAAATTCTGCACAGACTGAGTGACGAGGTTTCATTTGGTATTTTTCCAAGCCATCCTGGAACCACAACCCTGTAAGAAGTGAGTATTTCTTGCAGTTCCTTTTCCCTCATTCTTCTTTCTGCTACTGACAAATCTCCTTTTTGCTTCCTCTCTGTCATCAGGACAGATTCCAGGCTTTTGAGGTCTTGTTTTGCCTTGTTACTGTGAGTTCATACAGGTGGCTCCCACAAAAAAGTCATGCCCTACATGACTTACGCAGCAGGTATGGGTACTGTGCTGGCTTAATATGTGAAACCTGTGTGTTGCTAGCTTGTTTCTTTTAAAAACAAAGTCTATCACATCTTGTTGAATAAAATTATTGAGGAAATGCAACATGGAAAAAGGAAAAAGAGCTTCTTTGGCTGGATTTCTGTTTGGAAATGACACAGGTAAAAATCTTGGTTATGCAAATTCCCTAGTTTGTACCAAGTTGCAGGGATGAATTTTGGTAAATCAAACTTCTATGTATGAAGACCATTTTTGGTTTAAGTGCATTACATTTTGATTTCCCTTTTTTAGGAGTAACTGTCAATGGTGTTATTTAAAATACCTCTTCTTTTCTGGTTTGGCATACTTTAGTGGCTGTGCTGCAGAACTTTTTTACTTTATTAGTTTTTACTGATTTCATGCTGTGGGTATATAGTGAACATTAGAAATTATCTGCAGAGAGAATTAGAGGGTGTAAGTGTGATTGTCTGAGTCATGTAAATGCCAAAAGCTTTTTGTGACATTTTTCAGACTTTAAAAATGGAAATACGTTATTTGCACATTGGCTCCTGATGGAATATGACACACTGCAGGCACGCAGTGAGTTTAAGTTCAGGTTTTAGGCCATTAGGGGCTCTGTATATGTATATGGTTCTGGAAATAAATGAAACTAACTGCTTTCTGCATGGACATCCCTTGTTGATGAGCCAAAGAAACTCCTTCAGGTCAATGAAAGCAAAGAGGATTTATGGACTTGCTGGAGCCCGTTATGCGGACTCAAATGTCATGGAATGTTTTTCTGACTTGATGTAACTTTTGTCTTTTCTCCCAAATGAGTTTCAACATCCTTGTCTTTGCCTATGAAATATTAATATTGTCCAGTACATTCTGGGTTTAAAAGCAGAAATTTGAGCTGAATTACATTTCAAGTTTGTTAAAAAGGAGTACTATCCTTTTAAATCTATGATATGTAAGCACTTCACATGCTGCAATGTAAATAGTTTCCCTTAAATTACTCCCAAAAGATTCTTTTTATTTATTGTGTTACCTATCAGGCTGGAGAGTAAGCAGGTAAGAGATTTTTCCAGCTACTTTTCTGCCTCATCCAGGCCTTTCTCAGAGTCCAAGTGGGAACCATAAGGGATGACACTTAAACAAGAACCTGTCTGTGGCAATTTGCAGACAGGAGAACCCTGGTGGGACTGAAATTTTACACCAACTATATCCTCCTTACAGGACTCCAGTTTGCTTGTCTCTGGGCATACCACTTATGAGGTTGGCCTAAAATTTTTTTGCCATTTGCCTTTATGATTTGTCCTTTTAGAAATTGTGATGTGATAAAGGCATATGAGGGGGAGTAATGCGTTTGTAGTTCTTTAGCCATATTAATTTTCTGATACCTGGAAAGGAATAGCACTGCCTGCTCAAATGCACCACCTAAGCTGATGGGGGTGGGTGGTCAAAGAGTTAGATATATATATGATATATGTGATATATATGTGATGAGTCTGGTCCACCTCAGCAAGTAATATTAAATGTTCTCAACACTCCTCAGGATTAGGATGTGAAAATGACTGTTGCATAGCAAGCACCACTACAATGTGGAAACAATCATCCTTTGAAGTCTCCATGCCTATAAATAAATTCTTTTTTTTGTCTGGGTTCTTCTTATTTTTTATGTGGTAAAAAGTAGCTAGACTGTTGTGATCTGTCAATAAGTATTACTTTACTTTCAGTTGCTGTGATGGATGGATTTGGCTGTATGTCAGGTGCCCACTAAGCCACTCTACAACTCCCACTCTTCAACTGGGGAGAGGAGAGAAACTGATGGAAAGCTGATCAGTTGTGATAAGGGCAGGGAGACTCACCCATTACTGTCAAAACAGACTCAACTCAGAAATTAATTTATTAATAATCACATCAAAGTAGATAAATAAGAAATAAAGCCAAACTTTAAAACACCTTTGCCCAACCCCTCACTTCTTTCCAGGCTCAACTTCACTTCTGATTCCTTTACCTTCCCTTTACCAGTGGCCCAAGTAGATGGGGAAGGGGGGCTGTGGTATGTGCTTCACAAGTTGTATCTGCTGCTCCTTCCTCCTCACACTTCTCCCCTGCTCTCCAATGGGAGACAGTCCTCCAAAAACTTCTCTAGCATGAGTCCTTCCCTTGGGCTTCAGTTCTTCAAATACTAGATCAGTTTCCTCCCTATGCATTGTGTGCAATCTTTTGGGAACTGGCTGCTCCAGTGTGGATCCCCCACAGGATCACAAGTCCTACAAGAAAGTATTTTCTCCACAGGTTCATAGATCCCTGGCAGGAGCCTACTCCAGCACAGGCTTCAGAGCATGAGAATATTTTGTATTCTTGCCAGGTGATCTGCGGTCATTCCTTCGTCGAGTCTCAATATCATTTTAGCCACTCACTTGGATTGCATTACAGTGTCTCACTGTAATTCTGATTATCACTCATTCCAACAACCAGTAGTGTTCTATTATTAACTAATCATCTGTTGGCCTTGTGGGAGCCCCAGAGCTTCCAGGCCTTTTTAGTGAGGTTGAATTATATTACCTGCCCTTATTAAAACTTAGATTTAACCCAAGTAGGAAAGGGAAATTGTCCTCCTAGTGCTCATATACATAGAAATATATCACTAGACATGTTTTGGTTGCCTGAGTTGCATGGTAAACTGCACCAGTCTGACTTGGTACAAATAAAACCTGCTAGTATTATAGATGAGCTGAGCACCATGGGAAGAATTTCTGTTGCACACATTAAGAAATTGAGACAATAATTTTTGGAAGTTGGATATTGTGGAGGCCAGTGAACCTACCATATAAGGGTCCCTAAGGATCCCCTGGAGAGATGGCCCCTAGTAGAAGAAACACTCTCCTGGTCAGGGTGAGAAAGAAAGGCTTTTCCCAGGATTCCTTGTTCTGTTAGTGTACCACAGTTCTGCTTCCTTGGTTGGCCTCATTGTCCCTTTCCCCTTGCTCCTCAGCCACCCCCCTCTATTTCCCCATAGGCTCCCACACCCCAAGCCCACCTGTGTACTCCCCCTGTGCTCCAGTGACTGGCCCCTGATGCTCTCTCTGCCCCTACTTAATCCTGGACCTTCGCTGATGCTTTGTCTTTGTCCCTGGAACCCTTCATGAGCGTGGCTGGAATAAACCCTTCCATGGAACCCCATCCTTCCTGCCTCTTCGTTGTCAACCATCTTAGAAGCTATCCAGCCTGAGTGTGTGTGTCTGTGCTGACTCTGCCGAGCAGCTTCAGTTGTAGATGCTTTCAGAAGGTGACATCATACCCCCTCACCCACTGATGCTACAGAATATGAATAGCAGCATTAATGTTTTGGGCACGTTAAGCTGACTGCAGGTAATTTTTTGTTTAATAAAAAATGTTGTATAGGGTCTGACCCAAAGACCCAAGTGAAATCAATTGTAAGACACCTAACTGGTGTGTAAAAGAACCAGCAAGACATATTGTAATCAGTATTTTCCAGCAATAGGCCTAAAATACCATTGTGTAGTATTAACATGGGATGTCACAAGACTATAATTTTAGACTCCTTAGTGGAGACCTGATTTAAAATAGTGATCTTGTCTGAATTTGTCATCTGTGCCATGCTATGTAATTAAAAGAATGGATTTTATAACTTTCTATTACTTTATATTGTAGAGTATATATATGTATATTGAAGAAAATATAAGTGCAAAATATGCCTTTTTCATTACATTATTTTCAAGGATTAACTGCACGGTCAAGGAATGACAGAAATCTGTCTGAAATGATATTAAAGAACACAGATCTAAGTGTGGGACATAAATTCAACTAGCACTGGTTTTAAGGATGCTTGACTTGGTTTTCTCTGAATTGAGCAAATTTTATGGACAAAATGAGGTTTTGTGCTCTGCTCTTTGCTTTTCTATGCTTTCTCTCAATTCTGTAGCCTGCATCTTTGTCCTTTCTCAGCGGTTCTGTGGCCATCTCAAAGCAGAAAGCATGCAGGAAAGTATTCTTGCAGGTCATTTTCATCTGTATGGAGAATAGGAGAGTGCAATATTAAAGCCATGGATATCAAAGCTATGAATTAATTTACCAAAGCTATCAGATTATGGCAGTCATGGTCCTCATGTTTTTTACCTAGCAGTGTCAATCAAAGATTAAGTGCAGGGTCTAAGTGCTTGCAATGGACAGGAGTGAAGTCTAGAGGTGATATGGCAGAAGTGAAGTAATGCCTTTCTCTAGGTCTCAGTAAATTCTGATTTCACTCTGTTACACTGCTTTTCAGAGAAGTAGCAGCCTGCAATTCTCATTAAAATAGGCAAAAGCTTGTTATTATGCCTGATCACCGCATTTGTATTTCCTTGTAATGCTGGCATCATTATGGCTGTAAAGTGTGTCAATTTACTTACAATGGAGATCTACAGCTCAGGCACACAACCGAGTTGTAGAGGATTAATACGTTTCTGTGCATCAGCGGTGCCATGGTAACTGCTATGCCTGTGCAGATGTTTTGAGTTTGCTCCAGTTGCAAGGCAGTGTGATTTATCCACAGTTCTGGAAGAACTATCTACTAAGCTGCATTACTTTTTTCGATTGCTAAGAGTCTGTGAAGCATTGTGGGGCTAAAGGATTCCCAGATAAAGATGTGAGGGTGCAGTTGGGCACCAGTGGATGTGAGGGGAAGGGCAGCACTACCATGAAAACCCAGGAGAAGAGGGTTACCCGTGGTGAGGATGAAGCTTGCAGAGCCATCCTCACCTGAGTGGCCCCACTGAGATACAGAGAGTGGAACAACACCCACCCTGAGTGATGGGGACACCCTGTCTCCCTGCTCTGCAGCCTCCTGAATGGGGCCATTGCAGTCCAAAACACCCAAGTGAATTTTGTTGAAGTTGGACGAATATTTGGCGAATCAGGGTGCTGTAGTCGTGCAAAAACAATTACATTCCTACGCCCATGTCTTACTCAGTAGAGCTGTGCTGAGAAGAGTTAATGGCAGCAACTCAAGGAATACATTTGTTGATTTCAAGCGTTAAAATGTCCAAATCAGTACTTTACTTGTAAGACTATCTGAAAAATTATTTTACTGCCATTAAAATAATAAAGATTTTTGAGAATGTTTTATTTGGCCACTGGCTTCTGGGTTTGGATGTACCCCAAGAACATTTTCCAGGCAATTTGTGCTACAATGTCTTAAAAATAGAAGTTGATATTATCCCTCATATGTCTTCAGGAGTTGAGTTTTTTAAACAGAAGAGAGAAACAAATCCCAAAGAATAGAAGACCAGTAACTCTGAATGCAGCCTTTAAAGAATAAGGTAATTGCAAATTTAGTCTTCCCTTCCCTTCCCTTCC
>VZRF01000006.1:0-63873 GCA_013396875.1 Vireo altiloquus
AAGTTGAAAGGTTTCTTTGTCTGCAGCAGTGAACTAATTTAGCTTTTTAAATTAGCCAGGTTTTATAAGTAAACATAGCAGTGTGGTTAATCTGCACCTCTTTCCTATTTTTACCTTATCTGACCAACCAAAAGCAGTCTTAACAATTTTTCATTTATTTATATGCAATTACTCTTCTGTGAACCTCAATTCTAACATCTGAAATTGTTGTCTGCTCTTCTGCAGTGGTATTCATCAATAAGGCCAGTGTTGCATCCTCTGCTCTCCTCAATAAAAGCAAGTATTACTGATAACTTCTGAGAGGAAATAATCATGAAGAAATAAGATAATTTTTCTAATTGTTCCACCTGAAGAAAATTAATTACTTGTATTCATTCCAGGGCAATAGAAGTGACACTGTACAACACTACAACTTTGTTTGAATCATGAAAAAATTGCAGAATGGAAAAGCTTTAGTAAATATTCCTTCAAATCCTGATTTGAAGACAGATTAAAAGACAATCTTGATTCAGCTATAAGAAAAAAAAGTCAAAAAAATTAATCTCTTTTAATATCTATCATGTTTTTAACAGAATTTATGAATACTGAATCTACTGAACACTGTGAACTAGTTCAGCACAGCACAAAAACAAAAGACAAATATGTTCACTTTAAGGTAACCACATCACTGAAAGATAAACAGACCCAGTAAAAAAAAGATGATTTTTTCTCAGCCAGAAGAGGATGAATAATATAAAAATGAAATATTTGCTATCTGGGACAACCCTTATTATCTCAGAAGAGTTTCTGATAAAAACAGTGCTCAGACTGTCCTCTGGTGTACGTCAGGTTAGATGTATTGCGTTCATTGGAAATGTGACTCATTTCTGGTGCCACTGTCCTAAATTATTTTAAGGTCTCTGTTTATCTCGGCCTTGTAAGTACACTTTTGAATACAAACATACTTGGCTATATCTTACATATAACTAATATAAATGGGATTCTGTTTGTGTGTGAAATGAGTTGAGGAGAAAACATCCTTTGTATCACTCATATACGGAGTTTAGGTCCCCTCTATGATCATGAATGAAAAAAAAAGCAACACCCCTAAAGACCCAAACAGCTATCTCAGACTAACTCTGTATAACATTAACAACATCCCCTGCTTATAAGGAATTCTGGCAAGAATTACATCATTGTGCTGACTAATGTATTAATACATGAATGGAGTAAAGAGATTAAAATATCCTTTTAAGCAGTGTTAGACAATAAAAACTAGTTTACTTGTGTAGAACAGTATCATAAGCCTATAGTTTGTGAATTAATAAAAAAAAAGGCTCTGAGTGTTCTTAAATGTTGAACTGTTCATCAAAGTGTTGAACATCGTTCTGTAAATAAAACCCAAAGAAGGAAAACAATAGGGGAAAAAACCCTATTACAGACACCTAAAAACTCTATCACAGACATCTACAAACTCTATCACAGACACCTACAAGTGAGTCAAAAAAGCCTTTTCCTGCAGCCACCAGAGATCCATGTCTGAGATCCTGTTCTGTGATTAGATTTTAAGCAATATTTATTGATTGTGAATGGTCCTTGGCCTGACTTGTTAGAGCTAAACTGGTCTAAACAATACAGCAGTTCCTTTGTAATACTAAGTCTGTAATATACAAGCAAAGGAAGATTTGAAATTAGGAATAAATCCCTCCAATTTGACCTGCCTTCACACAAAAGGAACTCATCCATAACTATGTTTGTGTATTCTGCACTTTATGACATCCTATCAGTATAATCTAATTAATATTGTCTCAAATTTCATAGGATTATTGTTTGAAATGAAAAAAAATTAAAGCTTGGACAAGCAGACCACCTATTAATGAAAATATCAAAGGACTTTGTAACAAATTAAACATGGTAAGATCAGACCTGGAATTATGTTTATAGTCTATTGCAATATACAAATTTCACAAAGGACTTTCTTGGGCCTCCTGTTACAGGAATCCTTTGTTCTTCTGCTCTTCTGTTTGTTTGTCATTGTTGTAGTGTCAAAACAGCCATATGTGTGAAGTGAAGCTCGTCATTCAAACAAAGTTGGCACAGGTGGGTGCAAGAGATTCTCATCTGCTCAGTCTGAGGTGACATATAAAAGAAAATAATTTGATGCAAACTTTTACTAGTGATCTACTAATATTTTGCATAGAAATTTAGACAATGATATGGTTTTATTTTTGTTTTGATGGCAGGAAAGTCTAGAGATAATAAAAACACCAAGTGTAGCCAAAGCTTTTCCATTTAGAGAGTTTTGTAATAGGGAAAACCGCCAGAAGGATGAAGTACCATAGCCCCAATGATTTCAGCTTGTTGACAGAAACATCAAAGAGTGATTAAAATACAGTGAGAACTGCTGTCTAGGAAAAAAATAAATACAACATGTTACTGTTACATATACATCCCTAGTACATCAATTAAATATTAAGAAAAATAAGGAACATTTTCTTTCCTTTGGTATTTTTTGACTTTCTCTTATGGCTATGATGTTTTTGTATACGTTTTTCACTCTGTCTGCCTTGAAAGAGAATACCTGTAAGAATTCATTAAGGAAATACGTTTTTAGTCTCTCTTTGTGTGCTGACTCTTCTCCATACATTTTTTGTAACTTTCTGATCACTGCAACAAATCTTTCTTGCTAATATCTTTTCAAATGCGAAGGAGTTTGTAAAACTCAACAGCCTTATTTGGGGGGAAATTATTTTTTTATTTGTCCCAAAGACCCAGCAAAAATACTTTAGACTTCTGAAATCTTAACTTTAAAATTATGCTTCACATGGTACTGTCAGCAGAAATCAGACATTAAGAAAATATGTCTTCAAGCCATGACCAGTCAAAACAATATTCCAAGGTTCAGTGAAATTTTGGTATCATAGGGCTGAGACAGCTGAATCGAAGAGGTTGCTGATACTTGGTTTTGAACTAAAAAAAAAAAAAACCACCACAGTTTTATGTAGTCATCTTTTTATTTATACTGTCAAAGTAAATTCAACTCTTCCTAAAAGGACCTTTGCAGCTAAGACTGCCAGGGCAGCAGCACATGATGTGATACCCTGTACTTGCACCAACTTGTTTATGAAGGGGCTGCAGCCCTTCAATCCCAGAAGCTCACACCCACACTCAGGGCTTTGGACAACTTCCTCTCCCAATTAAGGCTGGGTGTAAATTATTTTTCAAATGCATAGAAAGGAGGTGGAGTGTCAGAAAAGTAGGGCTATCTGATTGTTATATTTCAGCCTGAAAACACATGGTTTTGTACTTCAGGCAGGATACTGCTAAAGAAGTTTGTTGGGCACAAACACGGCAGAAAGGCTAGCCGTTGTGCCATAGAATATCACAACAGTTAGCATAACCAGGAAGTCATGAAGTAGTAGAAGCTGCTTTGAGGACACATAAACAGTCTCAATTATTCCAATTCATCATGTTGTTAAAGATGCTCCATATTGTATGCGGTAGGACAGCACCAGTTATTTCAGATTAGGGTCAGTTAGAAATTTTTGTGCTGTTCATTTGCAAAAATATTTGTCACTTACTTATCTGTCTCATAGGTGACTTGAATTTTGGTATGAAGTTACCTGCATGCAATCTGACTTCATATATTATTCATAAATAATATATTGCTCTTTATAATTTATAATATTATAAATGAAATCTAATGTAATGTGACATTAGTAAAAAGAGTAAAGGGTAAAAATTGAAAAGAGATTGTAATAGTAAAGAGATTGATCCGAGAATGCTGAAGGCAGAGACTGAAACAAAGAGGAGGTGGTTAGCTCACATCTGAAGATCTGCTGAAATGTGTCATGACAGCACACTTCTTGTGCCACACTGGGAGTGACCTTCTTGTCCTTGATCTTGAAGAATGATGCTTTTATTTCTTGAAACACATGAGGTCTGACCTCATTTGTCATGTGGTATACAGGGGTAGGATCTAGGATAGGAAGACTCTGCTCAGGGATCTGGACAGGCTGGATCCATGGGCGAGGCCGACGGTTTGAGGTTCAACAAGGCCCAGAGCTGGGTCCTGCCCTTGGGTCACAACAACCCCAGGCAGTGCCACAGGCTGGGGCAGAGTGGCTGCAAAGCTGCTCAGTGGAAAAGGACCTGGGGGTGCTGGTGACAGTGGCTGAAGAGGAGCCAGGGTGTGCCCAGGTGGCCAAGAAAGCCAATGGTATCCTGGCCTGGATCAGCAATGGTGTGGCCAGTGATGCCACGACGATTTTTTGCCTTTTCTTTTTATATACCTTTTATGTATTCTCAGTATTCTCAGCATACATAGTTATAATTATTTAAGCCAAATATCTTAACATAGTCCTGATATTCTGCTAAGCCAGAAGACCAAACATCCTAAAGGCCTCACAGTTGAGGGCCAGAAAGCCTTACACGATCTTGAAAAACCAAGACCCTCTCACTAAAACATATTTTGTAAACTAGACTCAAGTCCCATCTGAGAAGAAATACTTTAGAATAGAGAGATATCACACCATTCATTTAAGCTCCTCATTAGAGAATCTTTGTCAGATATACTAATTTACAAAGTCTATAAAATTGTATACGCGATATATGTGGGTGTGCATTTCAGCACATTCCACCTTGACAAACTGTTGCACCATAAAAATCCCTATTAAATACCAGGTAAAAACCCTTTTATCCCTGAACCATGTCTAGCTCTTAATTCTAAGACCAGAGAAAAAGGCAGGACCAGGGCAGGGATTGTCCCTTGTACTGGGCACTGGTGAGGCCACACCTCGAGTGCTATGTCCAGTTCTGGGCCCCTCCCTGCAAGAAAGACATTGAGGTGCTGGAGTGAGTCCAGAGAAGGGAACAGAGCTGGGGAAGGGTCTGGAGCACAAGTCCTGTGAGGAGCAGCTGAGGGAGCTGGGGGTGTTTAGCCTGGAGAAAAGGAGGCTCAGGGGTGACCTTACGGCTCTTGACAACTGCCCGAAGGCAGAGTGTAGCAAGGAGGGGGTTGGCCTCTTCTTCCAGACAACCAGTGACAGGACAAGAGGAAATGGCCTCAAGTTGTTCCAGGTGAGGTTCAGGTTGGACATGAGAAGAAATTTCTTCATAGAAAGGTTTGTCAAGCCCTGCACTCCCCAGGCAGTTGGTGAATTCATTAACCTCTGCAGGTACTTAAGGAAAGTCTGCCTAGTTGACAATGTGGTGATTGGTCAAGTCCATTGTCATGGACTCAACGACATTGCAGGTCTTTTCCAACCTAAATGATTTTATTATGTGATGTCTCAGCACAGACTAACCAGGCAGAGTTCCTGATATTCTCTTCAGAATATCAGGTTACATCTTCGTGAATTTTCTGGGACGTTGGGGAAAAAAACCACCATTGCAACAGAACCACAAATGTAAGTATCAGGCTCTGCAAGATGGTAGGGTGGTTTACCTGCAGTTTAGCTACATGTCAGTATGTATTCACTTGTGTATCAAGATATCTTCTGTTGTATCTCAAAAGTATGGACTAGAAACAAGTACAAATACAACTGTCAGCACCAATATAGTGCAAAAATGCAATCCAAAGCCTGCACGCGGCCCTCAATCTACGAATAACCCCAGAGACATGACAAAAACTGGTAAGCGGTGTGTTTTGGCCCCTGTCCTCTGAAGATCCTGGGCCTGATATCTGGGTACAAGCCACCAAGTGCCTGGCTGGTGGTGGGGTGGGGTGGGCTGGGGTGAACACTCCAGCCTGGTACCTGACAGGAGAGTTTATGTAAAAACCCTTTTCCTGCCTGTACAGTCACACATAAGTTAAAAGACCTCACTTGGGCCACGTATGAAGGTTTGGTAGAACAAAAGAGCAGCCTCCAAACCCACAGCAGAGATCAGAACCAGGGTGTTTAAATGGATGTTGCCACGTAAGTTCATGGTAGGCTCAAATCACAGAAGAGACCAATTTACTGCTCCTAGAAGTATGCCCTCTCCATTACTAAGCACAGAAAAGCCTGGAAGGAATAGGCAAGGATATTTTACTGCGCTCTATTTGACCACTGCTATGCTATTACCTTGATAATTACTTCAGTAAATGTAAAAACAGCATTTATCTTGCAAGTCCTTTTCCTGTTGTAATTATATTCTTGCCTACCATTTTCAGCAGCAAAAGAAAGGAAACAAGTACTGCAGAAGCAATAAATCTTAAAACCTGAAAATCCTTAAGAGAAAGAAATATCATACACAAAGAATCATTAAAGTACTGTCCTCAAGTCAATGAGGACACTGAGAGCTTCAAAAGGACATTCAAAGAGAGCCCACATTAGCAAAGCTAAAAATTATTGTCCAGGCTAAGATTGAAGGAGACAAAATTTTGCCATCTTCTTTTAAAACAAAGCCATATTGCTAAAAATGATCCAAGGAAAGCTAACAATTTTATTAATGTAAATTCATCACATATGGAAAAGAAAGATGACAGAAAGTTGCCAGAACCTATGGGATAAATGGAAATGTTCCGTTTCATTACAGTTGACATACAATTGATCCAAGTACTAAATTTAATTGAAAATAATAATAATAATAATACTTGTGAAATACGGAGTAGTATCCCAGGTCAGCTCTAAAACAATGGTAGTTCTAAGTAGTAGTCCTTTAAATCTGAGGAATTTAGCGTGTAATAGAAAGCAACCTTTCTGTGACAGCATCACAATCAAAGGACATGGTGTCTTAAAAACACGTACGTCCCCTTGGTTCTACTCTGGTCCATAACAATGCCTGCTTGCTTAGATCAGCACCTCTTGTAGTCATTGTAGCCATCTCCTGTACAGCTGGAAGGTAGAAAGAGCAGGTTTAAATGCACATTCCAATTCAGGTAAACCAGATTGAATCTCATCTTGCCGTCAGCCACCAAACAACAAGGCAAAGAAAACATTTCTACACCAACATTTATGGATCAAAGGAAAACAAGTGATGAGTGGTGGAGATCTAAATCAGGATAAGACTGATATCGCAGTCCTTTGGTTGTTATAAATGCATCCTATAAAGACTAAGAGAGGGAATCCTGGGTAAATAAGATGTTTAGCCTGCCTGGAATTGTCTGTCACTTCTGAGAGAAATGCAGCTGAGGGTCAAAGCATATTAAATAATTTGCCTCTGGAGTATCTTTCAACAGCAATGTGGATAGAGCCATTTGTGATGAAGTTTCTTGTGAGGAAGTTACAAATGAACATTAAAAGACTGAAATTTTCTCTTCAGTTTTATTGAGTACCCAGAAGATTGGGCGATTGTTAGGGCTCGAGTCCACATAATTGTGTTTGGAATATCATGACAATGGAATTTAAACAGTAAATAAAAAATACTGACATTTGTATTTTTTGAACAGTCTAATTGAAAGCACCAGAAGGAACCTTCTGGTGATATATCAATATTTCCACAGTCGGTGATAACCAGAGTCAGCAATTCTAGTAAAAAATTAGTATAAGTAATTTTTCTTTTTTTTGGCATATCTACAAAGTAGGTGCAGAAGTCAATATATAAGAATAATGAAAAAGGAATGCATATGTAATTTTGAAAACACTATGTTTAATCTATTGGTTTAGTTTGCTTTCTTTGCTTTATTTTTTCTGATTTGAATGCCAAAAGGATATACCACTATGGAGTGTTCATTTTTACTCTCTTTCACTGAAGTGTACATGAGAATGGAGAGGAACTCTGGCAGGAATTTTTCCCTGTTAGCAAGCAACGGTACCTAAGTTTGGAAACGTGATGGTTGTTTTAAAAGCTCTCCAGACAGAAAAGCAAACACAGAATAGTGGTGAGCAAATAAGAAAATAAACAAAGATAAAAAGAAATAAATATTTTTTACATTAGAAGATGTCATAATGGAATATACTTATAGCAAAATATTAGTAGATCAAGACATCTGAGAAGCAAACATGTCACATTGTGTGGTAGGAAGATATATAGAGATAGTCTGGGAAAAAAGAGGACATTTATCAGGTTGGTCATACAGTGAATAATAACGTATTTGTAATAAAGTAGGAATTACAGAATATAAGTGTTCATAAAATTTCTTCATGACAGAAAACAGTTATAATAATTCTGACTCATTTTGCACTAAAAAAAATATATATATATTCAGGCAAGATGTGGGAAGAGAGAAGGATCCAAGGGCACTTTCCTTCAATCATGAGAAGCCAATGCAAAGGCAAATACTTTGCTCATTTGTACATGTGTTTGGTATGCCAAGAGAAACCAAAGACATCTAAGGTACTCAGGGATCTGCTTTGAATCAATGAACCTAGATTAAACTATTCAGACCCTTGGAAAAGACCTTTGCAGACTGCAGGTAATAGACTGTGGTGAGACAAGGAAGACACTTTTGGAATCTCCCAACATAGAAATAAGGGTGTATGTTGTATGAACAAGAGACAGAGGCTCAAATGCACTTTAAAGCTTTATATCAGCTAACTCCTCAGCTGATATACGGAAGTAGGAATAAAGTTTCACTACCGTAAAGTGTGGTCTCATGAAAATTCTATTTCACAAAGTGGTTCCTTCCTTTCTTCCTCAAAAGACTTAATTTTAGTTATCTTCACATTTCAGTCCCTCCAAATGATTTTTTCATGGTGCTTTTAAAGTTTAAAACAAGATCTGTCAAAACCAGCATGAGTTTTCAACTGCAGAAAATCCAGAATGCATTCCATTCATTTTTACAGATTTATACTGAAATTCTTTAAAAGTTCACCTGTGTAACTAAATGGTCATAAACTATGCATGTCATTGACACTTGACTGCATCTGGATGAGTACAATTAAGACTGGAGAAAAGAGCTATGTTCTACTTCAGCTCTAGGCCCACCACTGCTCCTGATGGGAGCTGGTTCTGGTCAGGTTGACAGCATTGAGTTCATCTCCATCTCTATGTCATGAAGGAAACGGAAGAAAGGAACAGTCTGACAGTCTGTTCCTGTTCTTCTAGGAGTCAAACTCACACAAATTTTTAGAAGGCAAATAAACGATGTTGAATTCTTTGTCCTGTTCTGGGTTTGTATGGACTGGCTCTCACTTTCCCAAAGCAGTGGTTTGCAACACTCAAAATCCAAGTATTGGTCATCAGACTCTTCCAGCACTTTAATTATTTTTCCTCAGTTCAGCAGAGGAACTGTCTGGCCTCACTGATGGGTCTTCCTATTGCTTCCCTAAAATGTATCAATTTCCTCGTACTTTCCCTCACGCTAAAGGTTCAGATTTTTCAGTTTCTTTAATGGAGAGGACAAAGCTAAACCAAGTCCTACCATAGACTCAGCTACATGATCATGAGANTCTGATAGACAATGTGTCTTTTTCACTTGATTTAAGTCTTTGGGGAGATAAATTTGTATTGCTAACATAAACAGTGCCTGAAGCTGAGGAAGACACAGATGCCAGTCATCTGCTTGGCTACATTCCCTCATAGGGAGAGAGCCTTTTCTGCTCTGGAAAATTACCAAGACTGTTTAGTGTATATTAATTTTTTATTGCACAATATCTCTGTGCTTTACTGTACAGAAAGAGTCATATTCTTTTCTTGTCCTTCAGCTGCCTCCATCTGTCCTGGAAATTGTGCCAACACTGGACAAAAGTCAGTGGGACTAAAGTATTGAAGTTAAAGTGCTTAAAACAGCTGGAGAAGTCTGCATGCTTGAGCATTCACAGCCAGTAGTTCTAAGGGATCCTGGCAAATGGAAAAGGGCCAGGAGAGCCTCCTGGAGAATCTTGCACTACAGCTATGCTCACATCTATTTATTTTAATTAAATAAAGACAATCTATATTTTTGTAGTCTGCATAATGGCATTCTGGCATTCTTCTGAAGCACTAACAAGATTTAGACTGTTAAGACTGAATGAATCACTGGCAGACTATGGCGCAGAAATGATTGTACCCAGTGAATGTCTGTGTAATTCCTGGGATAATTTGAGACAATTTTTAAAATATCATCTGTGCAGAGATTTTTTGGTGCAATTTTTCCCATTAATAGCTAGTGAAACTTCATTGAACTTGATAAAATCAGGGTAAGGAAGTTTTAATCCACTCATCCCGGGAGCTCTGTGTGCCCTTTCTCCCCCTTCCTATTGCAACACCTGTGTGCTATGACTGGGGCAGAATAATCAGTGTGTGCCCCATTTTTCACTAATGAGAGTGTTATGATATCTTTTATGTAGTATATGTCAAAAAACATGTTCCTTTCAGGCACTGTCTGTCAGATCCTGTACTCAAACTGCATCAAATTGCTATTGAACACTCAAATGGCTAATTGTGAAAAATAAAACTGGTCATTTCCCACTTACTGAGTACGTATACAGTCTTGTCTAGTTCTACTATATCTTAGAGGAAACATAATTCTATACTAGAAAATTAGTTTTACTGTATCTTTCTTTTCTGCAACCATTTGCAGGCCATAGTTTGAATTCAATAGTGCTGGTGAAGCTTAGGTTTTACAAAAACAATTCAGCATTGAAGTAAGAGAAACCCAAATATTTTACTCAGACTAATTGGTATGTACTCGGCAAAAAACTGAAGAGGTTTCAGTGTTCTCATAACATATTATATAAGGCTGGAAATCTATTTTCTGTTAGTCTAATAAATGATCTGGTTAAAAACCAAAAAGCATGCATTGGAATTATTTGTCATGAATCTGTCTTTATATTCAGATGCAACCTACCTGAAGCAATTTGAAAGCTTGCTTTACTGAGTACTGGAAGCCTTTCATTTTCCTTCTTCAAGAACTGCATATCACTTATTGTCAGCATGTGGGGCTCAGGCAGACATTCCAGGTGCTTTCTATTATTTCAATCAGTCATCAGTCTCATTTACTCAAGAGATGGTACCCAGCTCACGCCTGCACCAATGGCCCAAAGTCTCTTTGTTATAGAACATTCAGAAAAGTTTTTTAGCTAATAGCATGCTTCTAAAGTTTACAGACAACTACTTCAATTAATCAGTGAAAAGCACATGTACACCTGCTACAAGCAATGCTCACTTGTATGCCTTATAATAACAATGCACAATATTCCATTATTAAGCTTAAAACTTAACTACCTTGCTAAGCATATTTTCTGCAGCTTCAAGACTCCTCTGAGCCAAACCTAGAAACATTAACCCTTGTTCAATGTCCTTGTTTAGTAGATAATTGTATCTTCTTCTACCTTCAGGCTTTTGCAGCTGCAGCTGAACTTAAAATCTTTGCTTTATTTCTGAACAGATTTTTTCACTCCATCTGAAAGCCTTCTCACCTTTTGCATTTCCCACAACTTATCAGCAGCATACTCCCGTAAACTTAGCCTCCAAGCCTGGGACTGGAATCCTTTAGAACAATCTTAGCTCTTCCTCCCTCCTTCCTTCCACTCATCAACTATGAGTCCACAAGCAATAATTTTCAACAGGTTCCAAATTTGCCATAAACACCAAATCAGATGCAAAAACTTTTGTCACTGAAAGATCAAATCTGAACTGTGCAACTTACGCAGTTTCATAACTGATTTTGCACATGATAAACCTTCTGAGATCGTCACTAAGAAGCTCTGAAACACTTTGTGGTTTTGTGGTGAGAGCTATGAGCTGCCCAGCAGAGGGGTCCATCCTCCGCACATGCAGGCACCAGCAGCACTGCACACCAGTCCTGCCCCTCAGCTGGGCACCGCTGCCTGCAGCATCATGCTGGGGAGCAATGGTAGAATGCAGTAAGGTCGCTTTGCAACCCCAAGGCAAGCAAGATGATTACCAAGACAAGACAGTCACAGGCCCCAAAACTAGGCTAGGCCACAAGCACTGTTGTCATAGCTGGCAGGTTATAGTCAGCTGCATAAGTTGGGCTATGAGAGCTTTATTACAAAAAACCAGTAACTTTTGCACATTCCCTGCCTCCCTTGTGCTGGCCTTAGCAAACTTATAGTCTTGTGTTCAGAGAGATCAGGAAAATATTTTTATTTTTATTAGTCCTCTTAACTCATGTAAGGAAAACAGTAGTGCAAAATGGAAAGGGTGATAAAGTACTGGAATGGTCTATCTGGGGAGGTGGTGGAGTCACCATTCCTGGGTGTGTTTAAAAAAAGAAGATGTGGCGCTTTCTGCCATGGTTTAGTTAAGGTGTTAGGGCATGGGTTGGACTCGATCTTGAAGGTCTCTTCCAACCTAGTGATTCTGTGATTCTATGAAAACTGGTGCTATAAAAACATTGGAAAGTTATGAATGGACAATAAATACATTAATTTGCTCTATAAAATGTAAGAAATTGGTATGTAAATCCTTTGGAAAATACTTCTTAGAATATACTTCACAGAGTCTGTAACAGAGTTACATCTCTGTTACAGAACTCTCTTACAGCTACAGCCCTTTGGGCAGGGTCAACAGGAACCTTCAAATCAATAAAAATGAACAAAGGCTTAAAAGTACAACTCATTTACAAATGTCTAAATTTAGACATTCAAGCCTATGTTTACAAACCCAGCTAAGGATAATCTCATTATTAAACCTATTGCTTGACTTCCTGTCCTGCCTCTGCAAGAATGCATAATTTTGCTATTTGCAAGCAGTCAGTGGAAAACATTTATTTGATATGTAACTGTATCTGACTGCCTAACTACAGGTAAAGAGCTCAAGGACCTTCAAGAAATCATTTACCTCATTTTTGAGAAATGCTATCATAAACTTTTTGAAAAGACCTCCAGTATGATGTATATAAAAGAATATTCCACAATATTTGAGACAGCTGATCAATCCAGCCCAAATTCCATGGGCTCCCCGTTTCATGATGGAGTTGTGTGTGCTGTAAGAGAGGATTGCTTCATAACTGAATGGCCCAACTGTGTAAACCCTGGCAAAAAGCCTGCAAGACATTCAGCTGGCAAATTCGTCTGACATCAGATAGACTTTCTGTCAGATAGCTACTGTTTTTTCACACCACTGTATTTCTCCACTGTATTTCTCAAAGCTATATATTATTATGCTTTTAAATAATGACCATTCTCTCAATACACATTATATAGTTCACTTTATGTACTTAAAGAAAGAGCAGTAGACTCAAAATGGGGCTTTCTCAAGTTTCATTAGAGTTTTCAATGAACACTTCTTTCCATCTTTTTCTACTAGATCATTAAAATGCAATAAATTTTTCTTTTCTTCTATGTTTTTAACATAGCATAAGTTTGTGGGCAAAAGCAGCTGTAAACACACTGAAGAATATGAACTATAGAAGACTGAACCCCCAATTTAATAGATCAAAAAGTACTGTCATTCATTATACCTGTGAACAGGACTGATTAAAGGCTATCAGAAACATGGAAAAACAGGAAAGGAAAGATATTGTTACCTGTAATCTCAGGAGGTCGCCTTCATGCCATCAGGATCTTAGGCAAATTTAGATCATCAGTAGGTTTCCTCCATAAACTCACATCATGCTTCTTCCCCTGTAGTGGGTTGATCCTGGCTGGATGCCAGGCACCCACCAAAGCCTCTCTCTCACTCCCCTCACAAATGGACAGGAAGAGAAAATACAACAATGGGTTTATGGGTTGAAATAAGATCAGGAGAGATCACTAACCAAATATTGTCAGGGGCAAAACAGACTCGAATTAGAGGTATTTGAATTTTATTACTAAAAATATCAGAGCGCGATAATGAGCAGTAAAATGAGACTTTAAAACACCTTCCTCCCACCCCTCCCTCCTTCCCAGCTCTGCTGCTTCCTCTCCAGCAGCACAGGGAGATACGGAATGGGATTATGGTCAGTTGACCACATGTTGTTCCTGCTGCTCAGGGAAAGGAGTCCTTCCCCTGCCTCGGCATGGGGTCTCCCCCATGGGAGACAGGTCTCCATGAACTTGTCCAGTGTGAGTCCTTCCCACGGGCAAGAATTCTCCATGAACTACTGCAATGTGGGTCTCTTTCCACATTGCCGTCCTTCAGGCCCAGCCTGCTCCAGTGTGGGTCCCCCAGTGGGTCACAAATCCTGCNGCTTCCTCTCCAGCAGCACAGGGAGATACGGAATGGGATTATGGTCAGTTGACCACATGTTGTTCCTGCTGCTCAGGGAAAGGAGTCCTTCCCCTGCCTCGGCATGGGGTCTCCCCCATGGGAGACAGGTCTCCATGAACTTGTCCAGTGTGAGTCCTTCCCACGGGCAAGAATTCTCCATGAACTACTGCAATGTGGGTCTCTTTCCACATTGCCGTCCTTCAGGCCCAGCCTGCTCCAGTGTGGGTCCCCCAGTGGGTCACAAATCCTGCCAGGAAACCTGCTCCAGCGTGGGCTCCTCTCTCTGTGGGTTTGTATATCCCTGCCAGGACCCTGCTCCAGCACAGGTCTCCCACAGATTCACAGCCTCCTCTCAAGCATTTACCTGCTCCAGTGTGGGTCTCCTCCATGGGCTGCAGGTGGATCTCTGCATCCCTGTGGATCTCCATGGGCTCAGGGGCACAGCTGCCTCACCGTGGGCTGCACCAAGGGCTGCAGGGGAACCTCAGCTCCTCAGGTGCCTGGAGTACCTCCTGCATTGGCCTTGGTGTCTGCAGGGCTGTTCCTCTCACATATTCTCACTCTACTGTTCTCTGGCCACAATTACACATGCACAATAATTTATTTCTTCTTAAATGTGTTGTCTCAAATGTTATCACCATTCTGAAGGGCCCCGCCTTGGCCAGCGGCACCTCCATCCTGGAGCTGTCTGAGACTGGACCTGTGGGACATGGAGGAAGCTTCTGGCAGCTTCTCACAGAAGCCACTCCTATAGCAGCCCCACTGCTAAAACCTGGCCATACAAAGCCAATACATCCCACAAAAAAGGATAGTTTTATCTGTCTGGTATGTTCCTTTGCAGGACTAAAAGTAAGTAAACACTAAAGGGAATTTCACTTCTGCAGGAAACATTAATTGGTAGGAAGGAACAAGATTCCTAGTAATATTACTATAAGCAATTCTGAAAAATGCCTTATTGGAAATTATCTTATAGAAATGTTTCATGATAATAACACTGTGTTTCTTGAAAAATATCAATTATATTCTCTTATAATAAAAGACAAGATTGAAAAAATAATGTTATAAAGGTACAAAAGATGATAGACGAAAATCACCCTGAGATATCTGATTTCAATTCAAAGTGGTTCAAAATCCAGTCTTCCTTAGTAAAAGACTGAATTTGCCAAGACATCATCAAACTGCTCTCATTTGAAATTTAATTAAATTTTGGCTTTACATTTTGGAATGCACTAATTATTACAAACATACTTTATTAATAAAGCGGTTACAATGCAGCAAATTCACAACCATGCTCAAAAGAATGATATTCACAAATCATATTATCAAGTAAAGGGAATATATAAGCCTGAAAACTACACAAGCATCAGGTTTTCAGAGAGATATAAACTACTTTTCTATTCCATGGGCTATATTAAACCAAAATTTTCTTGACGTTTTCACCATTAAATAGTTCATACAGTTAGTGTGTAAAGTAGTATGACATAAAAACATACGATTACTGAATAATTAATATTGATTCCAATAAGATACTGGTAGTTTTTAAATTTAATTATTCACATAGAAAGTCTTGCTAATCACAGCACGAATAAATATTTTAAGAACTGGAAGTCCTCCATTCCTCAACAATTCTAGATCAATTGCTGTGGAAATCCATTAAAAGTGTTAATACTTTGCCTGCCTAATTATTACTGAAGTGATAAGTTTGTTATCTCTTGGGATCCAGACACAGAAGCTTATTAAATAAGCTTTCTTGCTGAAGAAGTTTATAAAAAAGCCACACTTCCCTGTTTGTCAACAGTGGTAGGTATTGCAACACTTAGTAAACTGGGGAAGGATATGTCATCTTGATGTTTAGAAAAGGATTACCGTGTATCTAAAGTGAGCTATCTTTTGAATTCTTGTCAAAACAAAGAGAAAAACTCTTATACTTTGAAGTGTCAGCAAAAAGGTGCTATCACACATCAAGAAAAATTGTTTTGCAGAGAAAACTAAATATCTTAATTCACTAAAATCACAAATAGTTATTAACATACTTAAAAATATGTCTATTAAGAAGTCCAGTCAACTCAGTGCAATTATTTACATGCTTGAGGTTAAGCAAGGAACAATAAATAGAGGTTTTTTCCCATCTGTATGATCTTTGTATGACCTGGAGATTGAATGGATGACATGGTGACTGAGCTGATGTTCAGGGAGATGGAGCATGTTACACTTCCATTCAATAAGTACAGAACTAATCAGTCTGGCCAGCCAATATGCTTCACTAAAGTAAAGAAAAGTTACACCAAAACTGTCCACGTCAGTCCAGTGGCAGGCATGTGGCTTCACCCCACTTCCCTTAAACCCTCTGTGTTCCCCTCTGTCCTGCCACACCAAACACTGACATCAACCTTGTGCTGACCATCATGCAAGACATCAATGTGAAGAGATTAAAACCTTTCTTTCCAGACAGAAAATAGAGGAGTGGAATTCAGAAACTCGTACACTGATGTCACGCTAGCATTCAAGGGAAGCTTGAGATGAAGCATTAGGAAAAAGCAGACTTACTGGAGGAGTGCACACACAGTCATGTCAGCACTATGTGCTCCTTTCCCTGACCAAAATCCAATTGTGCTCACTGCCAAAGGCAGGTAGGCACCTCTGGGCTTCCTACAGGCTCCAACAGGGGCATACACGCAAGATAGTTTGAGGGAAGAGCCATAGTTTTGTCCTTTTTTATTTCTTGAATTTGGTGTGAAGCAAAAATACTGAATCTCTATCAACTTGCTTCTAAGTATTCAATAAACAGACATTTCCTAAAACCTGTGAATATGTGAGTTTTTGCAAGGTCTAATAGAAGGTATCTGGATCCATTTCAAAACGGATTTCTGGGACATTTCTGAGCTGCAGGCTACCAATACAACGCTGTAGTCTACAAGTGGAAGTCTAACAACTTTACCAAACAGTTTTTATTCTTTCTGTACCAAGCCTGACATATATAATTGGAAAAGCTAATTGAAGTCACCTGACCTCCAGAAAACTGATGTTGCTGTGGCATTAGTAAGATTTTTTTCATGGAGATTTTTAAATTTTTCTAAGGTTTGCATCTTCACAGATACACAGAGGAGCAGCACAAACATATCCCTATTAACATTCCAGCTATTTCTTTCTAAATAATAACACCTCAGTGAAATCAGGAAGCCCTCCAATGCTTGTAGTACTTTGTTTATTCAGAGTCTTAAATTGTCTCAGCACTTACAGTATAATTGAGAAAGAAATAAAGAGTCAATGTGTAATAGAATTTTTAAAATGAAAACTGAAATGTCAACAACACAAACTCCAGTTTGTAATATTTTTTCATATCATTGTGAACATTAAGCTTTTATCACGAATACCTCCTGTACCAAGCTTTATCAGGAGAGAAGGAAAGACTGCAGGAGACAGTTAATCTAAATCAAAGTTAGTTTAGAAAACAGCATGAATTCAAAAGTTACCAACTGGCCTTTAAATCTACCTTAAGCATAGTCATGACTCTCTTATCAAATTTTCTTTCTTTCTTCATCGGAAAATATTAAAAGATAATGTTTCATTCATAATTGCCGTAAAATTCTCTAGACTGACTTTCATGTGCTTCAATGAAAGCACATGAATATATTTTAGATCAATATATTTTAGTACAAATATATTTTAGATCAAATTCAAGTATCAGCATAATCCCTAATTCCTCTTAGCGACATTAAAAGAAACCCAACAGTTTTAGTTATTTCTTACCATTAGAATGAAATAAATTTTAGAGAAAAGGGTTTGGATAAAATCCCTCTTATAACATCCAAGTTGCAAATGCAGAAGAGACAGATGTTTTTTAGCACACGTACCCAGCATCATGTTCATATGAGCCAATTCAAACATTCACCCTCCATGCCCTCCTGCATGTTAAGGCAAATGGTTTCTCCAGCAGAGTTGATGTGATCCCATAGGTATCCCAGTGCCTGGAAACATGGTCCTGGTGCAGAGGGAGCCTCTATGCCAACCAGTTTGGGACTGATGTGGAGGTAGGGCTAACGGACCTGGGTGACTGGATGCCAGAGAGCTGCTCCTTGTGAAACGCTCCTTTTGGTGTGTGTGTTGCTACTGCTGAGAAGTCACTGTTGTTGTACAGTGGGAACTGAGCCCACATTGTGTAAGGAGTTTAGACAATTTTTCACAGTGAGCTAAGCAGATGACCAAGTTCAAGGCTCAAGCACCAAATGCCGGGATGAACTTGCTTTGCAAAGTACTGATAAACTCTCCCTGTATGTGTGTGTCAGATCTGCACAAAAGCTTTTCAAACAATGGGACCAGCTCTGCAAGGATCTCTTAATTATCCAAAAATCAATCATTGCAACTTCAATTTTTTCATTTTATTAATAGTTGAGTCAGAAGTTATTACTATAACTGTACAGAAAAGTATGAAATCAATAACACATACTGAGCTGTGGAACTTTAAATAAAAAAATAGAACCTCTGAAGGCTTCAAACACTTAACTTGTACTTAAAGTTCATCAGAGACACTCAACAAATTTATGCAAGAACTTTTCTTGGAGTGTTTACTTATTCATAGCCCTCAGTGGTACCAGACTCCATTTCCTCAGCAGGAGGCGGTGACATTTGTTTCTCCAGCCTGCACCTTGGACAGTCCCAAGAGCAGGTTTTATCAAACTGTTATGCCATATATGGTTGAGGAACAAAACATGTGGTGCTATCACTCACATCATTCTGCCTTTCTGATTAATCACTAGCCACCAAAGCAAATGACAGAAGCAGTTTAAGCCACTAGAGTCACCAGGGCAGAATATCATCTACTGCAAAGTGGCAATAGTTGTGCTGGTTTTGAAAACTCAGCCCTAGAAGGAGTGCAAGGTAGTGTTTGACACCAGCATTCACTGCCTGGGAGCGGGAACCTGTGGCTTTAGGCAGATCACACCCAGCACAGCACAGACTCATACTGACTTGTATTGTATTTTATGCAGTTCATCTTCCCCAAATGAACCATCCTCCTTTTTTCTTCCCTGGAGCTGAGACAAGCAGTGCCATCAGGAGCTACTTGAAGTTTAAAAGGGAAAGAGCACTACCCTAATGTTTCACATCACACTAAAGTATGCCTTTACGTTGTTCTGATTTCAGCATCCTTGAAAGCCTAGGAGTTGTACAGCAAGGTCAGTGATCAAAAAGACAGGAACAGAACTGCAGGTTCCAGTTGAATCCCAAAAGTGCAGTAGCACTGCTTGTCATTGACAACCAAATAATGATTTTCTAGACAATCACCTTTTTACCTTCTTATCTCCATGCCAACACAGAGTTCTAGGTAACAGCAGCCTCTAACATAGATGGAAAAAGAAAACAGCAGCAAATATAGAAGGAGATAATGCTAGTTAGTTGGGATTAGCATGAATGCAGAGGTTTTTATCAAATAAGCTTTCTAAACATCTTGATTTTTTAATGTAGATTCTAGATACCCTTTTTTTTTTCTTTTAGTTCGAGTCTTTTAAATTGATTTTGTGTGTTGATTTCCAGGGAGGAGAAATTTCAGCACCCCATCTTTAAAAATTATTCTAGGAAAATTCTATTAGCAAATGAAAACACTTTGATTTGAGAGGTAGCCATTTCCAGCACAGATAGAGAAGCAATAGAGAAAAGAAAGACAAAAAGAGGATGTGGATGTGATAGAGGAGAATGTTTGTTAGCTGGAATCAATATTATAATAGAGTTTTTCTACATTATAGGCTGTCCAGACTTCTGGAAACTTGGAATCTATCACCATGATTTTCCCTTTAATTCTTTTGTCTTTTCTGAGTTATCATCCAATACAATCCACCAGATCTGTCAGAGAAAATTAGCATAATCTTTTCTTAAAATCCCTGGAAGCTGAGTTCAGAGTCACTAGTTTAAATTCTACATCTTTCTTCTATTTCTTTTCTTAAGGGCTATGTTTATTTTCTATATCTTCTCTGTAAATCCCCACAAAGAAGAAACATTACCAGAAATATGTCACCTTTTTAAGCCATAGAGCTTTGCTTTCCTATCTCCATGATTTTAGCTTTCAAATTACTTTTCAAAAGCAATTGCTTATGCCTTTTATTTCATACTCTTCTGTAACACTGGACTCTAGATGGTGTCAAGTGGCACAATTTCTTCTGGTATCACCACCAATTGCATCAGCTGAGGTCTTGGACCTTTCCATTTCTCAATTCTTATGTTTATTCATCCCCTCTAACCCACAGGGATAACTCTTTTATTTTAAATACCATGCTGTTCTTACTGTCTATCCTTTTTATTATCCTCACCCAATTATGAAATACAAATTAGGTTCATTATTTTTTTAAGTGAAAATATAGACAAAATTTGACTTAAAATTGCAAACCTATTAAAAAGGATATGTAGCTCTTGGATATTGCAGTGTTTTTACAATGGAATCAGAATAAGCATAAGCCAGCATATGTGTCTGGTTTGGGGGTTTTCTTAAACTGAAGACTTAAAGTTGATTTAAAACGGTGTCTTTCACCTATAAACAACCACCTTTACTTGGTAGCTCAGTTCTACCTCTGCAAGAATTACTCTGGAGATCCAAACATTGATAAAGTACAGGGACTCACCTGCTGGGCTGGAGGAATACAGCTTTTTGAAAGAACCAATCTATGCAGGATCTTTGCAGAACTTATTAGTATCCCTCTCTGCAATCTACACGGCTAGCTCTGACAACACACAATCACAAACGATTTTTCTGGGAGAGGTTGTTTGGAACACAAAGGAAAACGAGACGTGAACTTTATTCTTAAACTTGTTCAAGATAAGATAATCTGTAGAATCTTCTGTATTGTACCTGAAATTCTTACAGTTAGAGCAATCAAACCTACTTTTTCAATACTTTTATGCGCAGGTAGATACAGAAACAACGTCTTTTTGCAGTAGTTTCTCCATCAGTGTCCTGGCTGCAGTCTGTGACACATTATTGCACAAGTTCTTATATTGTATGTGACACAAGTCCTTTGTGGGCTGGGGCGTGCAGCTGCTATTCACTGCTGACCTCGTACAGTGAAAAGAGAGCAGTAAAGACAGAAAAATGTCAAGGGTCAGTCTGTCCTTCAAAAAGGTTGATTCAGTCCAAAACAAGAAAAGAGAGATTGAGATTTTATAAATAATGGGAAAACTTCACACAAAACTCAATGACTCCCAAAGTGGAAAGGGAGATCTTGGAATCTCTATCCTCCGGGATTTTCACCATCTGAGTGGGCTAAGCCATGAACAACCAGGCCATTAATGTTATCCCTGCTAAGAGCAGGAAGCAGACCCGAATGACCTCAGAAATCCTGTTCTACCTAAATTATAGTATGAAAATAGAGAAAGATGATTTTAATTGGATTTTTAGTAAGTTTAAGGTTTGCCCTATGAGCAAATACCATCAGCAACATCCTTCATTAACCAGTTTGTCTAGTATTAAAAGCCTGCCCATAGTCAAGATTTCTCAGTATAATATCCTCTCCCTATTTCTTAAGCATTTTGAACAGAAAAACTAACAAAAGCAGTATCCTGTACTCCTGACGAAAACTTATGGCAACAGATAACACATCTCATTACCTCCCTGTTACAAATTTTTGTAAGTTAGATTTTTCTGCATCAGTTATGGATCAGAGACTTCCCTTAGTGGCTGTAGTGGCTAATTTTAGTCTTTATTTAATTTTACTTATCATTGGTTTTGATGTTATTATGTCATTAGTAATGTAAAATGAAATCTGGAACTCTTAGGAAAACCAGATTTTTTTCCACACACTTGTAACAGTCATTTTGTATCTCTCTGAAAATAATAGTATATTTAACAAAAGTATATAGTTGAAAATAATAGTACATGAAAGAAATTAAAATCCATCCATTTATTTTTCTACTCTGAACATACATAAAAAAAAACAAACCAAAGACAGAATCATTTTGAGGTAAAAAGGAAAAACATGCAAGAATGACACATACACTTTAGATGGTTGTAGTACAGCCATAGAAGATCACTATAAGCAAAAATCAGCAAGAAATATAAGACCTTTAAACAATACAGAAGGTAATGAACTATTAATTGCTCATAGGAGCACAGGCAAGAGAAACATAGCTGAACTTCCTGAATTTTATAGTACAGGAATTATTATATTGTGGTCGTATTTATAGCACACACATAGCACTTCTGGAGAGAATGTTTTTTGTTTTACCCTTAATGATATTCATATGCTGTACACATGTCTCATTTCTGACACTTTGGGCCATGATGTCTCCCAAGCCCAAAGCACTAATAGGCATCCAGAGCCACTCAAATGTAGAGGAAAAAAGAAAAAAAATAAACCACAACAGTGGCAGATTAGAAAATTTGGAAAGTGACAGGGATGAAAACAAGAATATCTGCCAGAGGAAAAGACTTCCCCAAGGAGCAACTGCTGCTCTGCAACGCAGCAACTAGAAAGAAGCAGGAGACATTGGTCTTGCTATCTCTATTGTACTTTACAGAAGCACAAGGAAAAGCAATCGGCTGGAGGAAGACAGAAAACATCTCTGGCTGTGTGTACCACTGGCACGTCATAATGTGCTTGTCATGACCACCTCATCAACAACCACCACTACATCACAAAGTTGCTTTCGTGTTTCAGTAGGGATTACTATTTTGTGGGGGGAAGTGGGGGGTGATGCTGTTCGGTTTGGATTTTTTTTTTTTCAACGGTGAAACATGTGAATATTGCCCAGAATTTCAATGAAAAAAATTTTATTTACCCTATTAAAAACTGTTAAAGCACAAGTAACACAGAAGTGGAGCCACTCCCTGATCAATGAATTCTGAATCAACCAAACATATATGGGTGTATTAGCAAGTTACTTCTGTTGTCACCTTTTTTTAAATGCATGTTTTTTTCAATATTCATGACCACTGTTTGGGTTAAATATCAAATTTTCTTTTACTTAAAAAATCTAAAAAGTCAACAGACGTTTTAGATGTTTTAGAAGTCACAGGTTGAAACTATTCTGTGTTCTTATAGGTAGTTTATAAGAAAAAGGCAAACGTGGAATAAAAGCAAAGTCAGAACCAATAGAGATTTGCTATGCTATTCCAAGCAGTTGACTTTAAATTATTCTGAATTTAAAAATAAAAATGTGAAGGGAAGATATAAGGCTTATTAATCATATTAAGGAAGCTCATATTAATCACATTAAGGATTGTTCTCATAACTGTCATCTGTTTCCTCCTGCATGACTTTGAGAAATAAGTACTTAATGTTCATTTCCCCAGATGATGATAATACCGCATGAGTCCAAAGAGGCTGGAATGATCTGAGCACAGAGCAAGGATGCAAGTGCTCCAGGTGTCTTCTCTTTGCTTCTGGTTCCTGCCTACCTGATCTTGCAATACTTGAGTGAAAAAAGCCACACTCAGGGAATTTTCTGGGTGCGAGATGAAGTCCCCCAGTGACTCCTAGCACATAATTTAACTCCACTCCTTCCCACACTGATAAAATTCATATTCAAATGCTATTTATTTGACGTAGAAGTCATTGTAATGCCACAGCAAATAATTAATTGAGGTTTAGCTGTGACCTAGATCAGCCTTCAAGAATGTGCAGGTAGGAGGACTATTAGAAACCACTGCTACTTCTTTCTGCCCTACCATTTAGAAGTGAAGAGGGGCAACTCTGAATTCTCAAAGACGAATAGTTGCTAACACTCAGGTGGCTATGCAGATTTACATCTCGGATCAGAGCAACAGCAAATACACTCCAACAAGGAAAGGGAGGTCCAACACTCATGGCACAGCAGAGATCAAAACATAGGCACTCCACAGAGAAATGAGGATTGCACAGCCTCAGGGAATCTGCTTTTTTACCCTGTGAGGCTAAAAACACATGGTTCATACAATTTTCAAGTGCTAGACTTAAAATTCATATAAATAATACACACATTTGGCCTCCCTCAATTCTTTCATTAATAAGAAAATCATACATTGTAAAACCAGTTTTACTTAATGGAGGCTGGAACACTAATCTTCAAAGTTTGAAACACCCTACCATCTCCATGTCATGGGTTATCACATCACAAGGTAGGACCCTTTCTCTCTGTTCTGGTTTGTCTGGGGTAAAGTTAATTTTCTTCACAGTGGCTGGTGTGGGGCTGTGTTTTGGATTTGTGCTGAACAGAGAGTTTATAATACAGAGATGTTTTGTTATTGCTGAGCAGAGCTCACACAGAGCCAAGGCCTTTTCTGCTTCTCGTACTGCCACGCTGGTGAGGGGGCTGGGAGTGCCTGGGAGGCTGGGAGGAGACACAGCCAAGAGAGGTGATCCCAGCTGACCAAAGGGATATTCCAGACCATGTGACATCATGCTCAGTATATAAAGCGGGGAAAGGAGGAAGAAGGGAGGGGACATTTGGAGTGGTGGTGTTGGACTTCCCAAGTCAGTGCTGGGTATGATAAAGTCCTGCTCTCCTGGAGATGGCTGAACACCTGCTTGCCCATGGGAAGCAGTGAATCCATTCCCTTCTTTCATTTTGCTTGTGTGTGGGGCTTTTGCTTTCCCTATTAAACTGTGTTTATCTCAACCTGTGAGTTTTTTACCCTTCTGATTCTCTTCCTGATCCTGCTGGTGGGCCAGTGAGCAAGCAGTTGCCTGGGGTTGGCTGATGGCTTGGTTAAACCATGGCACTCTTCTGTGCCGAAACACACTGCTTCAGACTCAGTGGATCCTCAGGGTACTCTCTGCCTTTTGCAGGTCTGTTGTGTGAAATTGGAAAAAAAGCTTTCTAAACAATACTAAAACTGATAACATAAAGAGCGGTCTTTTAATGAAAGCTTTCAGGTGCACATGTTATACCTATGAGCAAGCCGAGCATTGAAATTTCACTATTTTTATAAGCTTAACTAATTAGCATATCTAGCAAGTACATCCAATAGGAGAATGGTTGCCTTGGTAACCCGCCCTTGGATCTGCCCCATTGGAGCCCCTCCAAAGGTTCTTAGTCCTATATCTTGTCATGTCTATGAAGTACCTTATTATTTGAGCCCTGGTGCTGGGACAAAACAAGATGTCCTTGTTAGAAATTCTTTTCCTTGAAAATAAAACCAACCAGAATTTTAAGAATATAGCATAATATGTGAGAAAGTGTAACTACTCTTCTAAAGTGTGAGAAGGTGCTAGAAATTATAGTCATATACATATAAAAGTCTACAAAGCTAAAAATATATTGAAAAGCTAAAAATCTTTAGGCATCAGATTGATCCTATCATTGTAATACTCAAATAATGTGACAAAAATAGTTGTGAAGGGTAACACAAAATATCATTGTATTCCATATCTACCTGTGCCCCAAAATTGTTATTGATTCTTTAAGAGCCGGCATGGTTGGAACTGGAATTGCGGGGCAGGCAGGAGGTGCTGGTCCCTTTAAAATGTCGGGGCACCCAAGCCTCTTCCTCTTTTGCGTGGTAGGATTTACTGAAGGCTCTGTTTTGGGCAGGTTTCTCAGCTTGCAACAGTAGCAACAGTAGCAGCATATTACAATTAATTGCTTCCCCAGTAAATTCGCAGACTCTGTCGGCAGTTAAGGTTGAGCCAGTCCCTGAGCCCAGGTCACCCCACGTTGGTGCTGACAGACCATTTTTTCCCCCCCAACATCAGCACCAACACCGGTGGAGTCCCACGGGTGGCAGGAGGGGAAGCATCAGGCAGCAGCGTTTGCTGTGCTCGCAAGTCTTTGTCTGGTCCTAGAACCGCTCCATAAGCTCCTGCTTTCCTGGGAATGTTCTTTTTATCTGCCTTCTCTTTTTTTTGATGTGCTTCATCTTCCAGACCACATGATCAACTGGGGAATGCCATGATGGGGTAGAGAGCTGATTCATTTTCCCTTTGTCTTTCATGCCACGCAGTCGCCCACGATGCGCTCCACATGGGAAAGCGTCTGGTGCCATTTTCCCTTTCCCTCCATACGGTCATGGTGGCCATCTCGGAGCGGGGTGGTACCGCACCATTTTGTGTATCTCTTTGTTCCCCTGGCATTGGTGAGATTTTGCCATTTTGTATCCAGTGATTATTTACTGGGGTTTTTTTTTCCTGTTGCTGTTTCTCTTGTTAGTAAACTCTTTTTTTTTTTTTTCCCCTTATTTCTACTCAAATTTGTCCCTTATTGGTGGAAAGCGACTGGCTGAAACTAAGGGGAGATAACTCATTTTAGAGTGTCCACCTTTTTTAATTGTCTTAAAACAAGACATAGCCCATGGTATGTGCCCTGTCTCATGACAGGCTGTCACTGTTCCTCAGAAACAATAGCTTTGCCGTAGACCCAAATAATAAAAAAAGACGTGAAAATAATTATTTTGGTGAGTATATATCTCATAAGTGGCAATCTTGGGGAGAAACACAGAGCTGAAAATACTTGCAAGTACAAATTGTGCTGGGGCAGAGTTGGGGGAGACATGTTTTCCCGTATAATAAGCAAAAAGTAAATTGTTCTTCCAATCTAGAAAGCTAGGAGAAAAATGACATTTGTATCCTTTGGGGCTTCTGAGTGCTTACATTATTATATTCTCATTTTTTCGGAGCCAGGGAGTAATAAAACTCGAGTGTGCCACATCAGGGAAAAAAGCATTTCAAAATTTCAGAATAATAAGAATGTGTTTGCGCCGCATCATTCAGGATTTTAGAAAATAATTTCTAATGAAAAGAAAGTCGTGGCAGTACCATGGTCACTTGATTTGGGATGGGATATGTTCACAGTTTCTGTGTCCCCCAGGGGTTCTACCTAAAGAGGTAGACAATAAAACAGAGCCTCCTCTTTTCTGTAGGACTTATAGTTTACTGGCTGCTAGTATATTAGCAATTAACTAACTAGCAATTATTAGCAATTAATTAATAAAAAAATCTGGTGAGTGGCTGTTAAACTGTTTAAAAACAAACCCTGTACAAGGCATAGAATCATAGAATCACAGACTCACAAAATCATAAAATGGTTTGGCTTGGAAGAGACCTTAATGACCATCTAGCTCAAACTTCCCTGCCATGGGCAGAGACACCTCTCACTAGACCAGGTTTCTCAAAGTCCCATCCAGCCTGGCCTTGAACACTACCAGGGACAGAGCATCCTCAGCTGCCCTGGACAACCTGTTCCAGTGCCTCACCACTCTCACAGCAAGGAACTTTTTCCTAATGTCTAATCTGAATCTATTCTCAGTTTATTTCTTGAATTAATGCATACTTTTTGTCTATTCTTTCAAAGTGAAGGATACTTATGGATGCTGCATGGATTAGTAATGTAGCTCTCTGTAAGGGTAGAGATCTGACAGAATACTAAAAATACAAAAAGTAGAACAAGAAAACACAATTTCTCTTTTGAAGCAGCCCCTTTCAGGGCACATCACATATTTCTGACATACATGAAGGTAATAAGCAAGGAAAAGGAGAAAGCATAAAATCTTGACCACACCTTGCAGTGAAGTCACTAACATTTTAAATCAGATTTACTTTGTCTTTTTGCATCTATTTTCTGTCTTATTGCAGCTGTATTATTGCCACCAAGCAGCTTGTCTTCACTGCTGCACCTCACTTCTTAATCACAGCTTTTAGCACACATAAAGGGTCCACAATGCTGCAGAGAGATTACTCTATCCTTCCAGACAGCAGGATGGTGTAATTATGATCTTCAGATATCCTCATACTAGTTTCTATCTGCTTTGAAATTATTGGTTTGAAATCCAGTTTTTCAGTCTTGTATGAACCTGCTTCATTCAGTGTTGGAACTTAAAACACTTAACACCCTTTTCTGTTCATTTTATTTCTTCTGTTTTGATTTTCTCCTTTGATTCTTGAATTTTGACATGTTAATGATTCTTGCATAATTTTACCTATTCAGGTATTTACACAATAAGATAATCCGTATGCTTCAGTCCTGCCTGGCTCTTCCACATACCTTTTGTGTCTGAGCCAACTGAGCCAGCAGGAGGGACAAGAAAGAAGAAAAAGCCAGTTTTCAGTTCCTGGGTCTGCTGGTACCTGAGATGGCCTCAGGAATAATTTGGAACAGATCAAAATCGAAACAAGATAATACAAGAGCCATGTGAGCACAAAAATCAATGTTCTAATGGGTCACTGAAGTCACAGATTGATCTCTGGCATGCAGCCTGTAAGTGTGAATTGAAATAGCTACAGGAGGAGGTGAAATTTTCAAATTAGCAGCACTAATGATGTGCAAATCTTGCTAATACTATAGCACCTAAGCTGAGATATGCAGAGAAGGAAGTTATATACAACTAGTTCTTCAGAACTTGAAGTATTTTTATCTACCTGCATCTGCTGTGGCCAGTAGAAACATGAGTTTCAGCCAATCATGACCACATAACTGTATTTCTGATTAAAGAAAGCATCTGAGCACATGCTTCTCTCCTGAGCAAATGAACAGGAAAGAGATGGACCTGTGTGCTCAAAGCTTAATCCTGTGGGTTTGCAAGTGTATCTATAGGTTTGAGAGTAGAGGGTGTATGGATGTCTTCCTGAATTAAGATTGAAAATCTGATGAAACATGAATTCAGCACCACACAGTCTTCATATACTATCAGTGCAAAGGAACAGTAGTGTTAGCAAAAGAACGTGTTCCAGTAGGACTAATAATATATGCAACTACAAGTAGCAAAGCAAAAAAAAAAAAAAAGAAAAAAAAATCTATGAGTCAGATAACTGCTTCAGTTTGGAAAGAAACCTTTCTGAAAAGCAAGATATTACATGACTATGTTTACGTTCTACAACTTCTTCTAGTACATCTGGTGCTGTTTATAGTAAGAAAAGCTTATTGGGAAACTCCTGTGTGTATTTCAGTATAGCTTTTCTTATTTTGTCAATGTTTGGACATGTGCTAATGTAAATATCTGCTGCTTGAAATTAAACATATATGCAGAAGACTGGCAATAGCATTATAAATCAGAATAAAGAAGGTGGATCAGTTTGAAGCACTTTCAGATTAACATTGACTACATAGAAACTTTGGCTGAGAATACTTATGACTGAAAATTTTTCAGACAGAGACAAGCAACAGGCATCAAAGAAAAAGTGCTTCTAGAGATCTGTTGAAGAAATTACATTCCATGATTTTCATTTCACGAAAAGAAATTAACCTTACTGATAACTGGTACACCACTATGATTGCGAGTCTAATTCAGGTGCAACTTCATTTAAATTTTAACATTAGCATCAAATCACTTATCAGCAGGAAATCTGAAAATCTGTGAAAAAAGGAGTAAGATAAGCATGAAAAATGCACAGTGAAAGACAGATGCCATTACATATCTCTCTATGTACATATATACACATGGATCTTCTTGTGTTTGTGTATATATAAACAACCAATGACAAACACAGTGTGACAAATGTATGTATTAACCGACATTTTGCTAACAAAAGCAAACCAAAGTCAAGGCAGTACCTCTAACACATTACCTCTGCAATCCCCTGGTCCTCCCTGCGTCCCTCACCCTGTCAAAGGGGTCTGTGCCCTGGTGCAGGTGCTGGCAGAGGCTGTGTGCCTGGGGAGGGCTCAGCCCGGGGCCATGGGCCAGGGCCTGCTGTGGCTGTGTGCGTGGGGAACACGGAGAGACCCTCCTGGAGCAGGACTGCCCACCGTGCAGGGAACCGCTGAGAAACTGCCCGAGTGGTGACGACTTCCCTTGCATGCTCTGATGTCATTTCTTTGGCTCTGGGATTCCTCTTTTGAGAGTGGCTGCTTGTTTTTTAGGCAAAATCTCCATGCATAAGCTCTCAGACTTCATTTCATTTGAACAACTGTTCCAAAATTCTGGCTTTCTGCAGTCCAATTTGTAGTTGCAAAACTAAAATCATAGTTTTTTTGGCTTATACTAGCAGAAAAAAAACACATAAGAAGAAAATGCAGACCTCGAAGGGTGTGTGGATGTGCCTTTGCTACAGTTAACTATGCTTTGTCTTTGAGAACCCCTAACTCTTTCTACTGTTCCAAGTCTCTCCAGCTAGCTAGGATCTATAGCAGTAGTTGGAGTCTGTACAAGTTTTCTTACCTTGATGAAACAAAAACTGACAAAAATTATTCATGACTCTTACAGAGATGCAGCTTGCTCTCTCCACAATGTTTTATATCACATTTCAGCTAAACTGAAACAATGTTACCATAGTACAATGCTATTTGATATATTATATTTTTGTTTACTTGTCAAAACTGAAGTTTGAAGAGAGACATTTTTCAAAGAGACAGAAAAGCTAAGGATGACACAAGCAGACTCATGGGCGTGGAAAAAATTACACCTGCAGCACAGGTAACCAAGGTAGATCTGTTGTCTATTGTAGCAGAAGTCTGCCCTTGAAGTCAGTTGGAAGCTCAATAACCGCATAACTTTAATCCCAAATTAATTTCCTCTGTCTCCCACAGTAGTTATTAGCTTGCATGCTGTGTAAATTCTCATGGTATGTGATGAAACCACAATAAGCATTCTTGTTCATAAAATACATTGTACTCAGATAGTCCCTGAATAAGTGCAGGTGCGTGGTTTATATGTTACCCTCCTGAGATGAAGCAGGGTCTCATTCTGTGCCTTTCTCTGGGGAACAGCCTACTAAAGGTGGAGAACTGTTGATGTATGGGACTCCTCCTCTTTGTTAGTGAATATGTGAAATCAATTCAGCCAAGCAAAAGTTTTAAGCTTTCTTATCATATCTTCTTTTTCATAGTTTTTCCCTCATACATTCCATCGTTAGGGTGGCAGCATCTTTCAATGGCTGCTCTAAAGTTTCACAAAAACCAAAATTCCCAAAGTCTTTCCTAGACTAGATGACAGTATTCTTGTTTTCCTATTACAGCACAAAACAATTCCAGATATTTTACTTCAAGTCTGGAAGCAGTCCTAACAAACTGCTCACAGCTGCAGAATTTAAAGTGAACTTTGCTGCACTAGGACCCCTTTATTAATTCAGATAGCTGACAAACAGCAATGCTTTAAACTCTTCTGTGATGGACAGAACATCAGGCAATTAAAAAGGATCGGGATTGCTAAAATGGCCTATATGGGTAGATATTTGTGTTCATAATCCCATTGGTATGTCTGTCAGACATGGACAGTTTTGCACATCCTTCCACTGGATTTTCCAGCCTGAGGCTGAACCCAATGCCCTCACCACATCAAGAGGTGGTGCGAGGTACGGGATACACCAGTGTGTGCACAGGATGTTTTATTGTGGGCCCCAAGTGGAAGATCAGAAAGCAGCAACAGAAAGCAGCAACTGAAAGGTTGCTGGTGTTGGCAATTCTCCCCTCAGGATGCTGCTAGCTCTGCAACAGAGCAGTAGAGGCAGTAGTTGTTAGTCTTGATAGAATGAGGGCAGCCAAGGACTTTCCCACTGTCAGCAGGCCAGGAAAGGAATAAACTGTACTAATGGTATGACAGAAGTCACTTTTCCTATCAAATTAAATGCAAATATGTTAAGGCTATGTCAATTTTTTATCCTTCATTTTCAGTGTTTTGCCTAATTATCAGTGGCAGCTTATGGCAGGAGAAACAAGACAGTGAGCTCCTTAAATATCATCTGCTAACTAAGCAATGATGTAAAATCAGGTTTAGAGAAAAATCTAAAGGTAGGTTTTGCATTTGCTGCATAACAACAGGGTTGTTAAAATAGTCCTGGCGGATGGTGGATGACTTCACAATAAACTAGTCTCTAATTAATTTTTGAGTCTGCAGAGTCTGCAAAACTGACACAAAGAAATCAAAATACTGCTGCAAAATTTTTATTACAACCTCACACTACTTAACCTCAAACATTTCTAGAATCTTTAGGTCTTCCAAATAAATTTGTTTTGAAGTTAATTTAAAGCAATATGCGTTTTTGCACAAGAATGCTCGGGAAGGAATGGTGCAAGCATAGTTTTGAACCAGTTCCAATCTGGAGATCATACTGTCTCCAGATCATACTGAGTTTGCTCTCAAGCTGTTAGTTAAGCTTCCCTGCTTCTCTCTGCACTTCCATGAAGTTATGCAGCACAATTATTCTGACAATTGGCAAAGGTCTCCTTTGAAGGAAACCTGCCAGAGCATGCTAGCCAGCACTAGGACACTCCCACCTACCTCTGTAGCAAAGAGGAAGCATATTAAAGCAGGAAGAAGGACAAGTAGGAGAGGAGAGTGCTTAAAATTAATATATGGTTAAAAATTGCAATGAGTGAGTTGACATTAACTGCTGCAAAGTTAAAGATCGGCTTATTTTTATATGGCTAGTCAAATTAACGACACCACCATGTGTTCAGGAACACTGTGTTGGTGAAGCATAGCTATCACCTTCCTTTAGTGCAGCAGATCACTCCACCTACTCTGTCTCTGGTTTTGCTGTGCTAGGGCACCCCACAGCTCTGGTGTCCCCATGAGTCAGAGATGGGTTCTTCACAGAATCACAGAATTATAGAATCATGGAATCAAAGAAGTTAAGGAGTTGGAGTGGACCTTAAATATCATCTAATCCCACCTGCCCCTACCACGGGCAGGAACACCTCCCACTAGACCAGGTTGCTCAAGCCCTTGACCAGCCTGGCTTTGAACACTCCCAGGGTTGGGGCATCTACAACCTCCCTGGGCAACCTGTTTCGGTGTCTCATCATCCTCACAGTTAAGAATTTCTTCCTAATACCTTACCCGAATTTCTCCTCTTGCAGCTTGTATCCATTACTCCTCGTTCTAGCACTCTAGTTCCTGATGAAGAGCCCCTCAGGTGTCCCTGTAGGCCCTTTCAGGTACCTACAGTTGTACCTCAGTACCTACAGTACCTGAAGTTGCTGTGAGGTCCCCACAAAAACTTGTCTTCTCCAGGCTCAACAGCTATGACTTTCTCAGTGTGTCTTCATAGGGAAGGTCTGTCAGTCCCCTCATCAGCTTCATGGCCTCCTCTGGACTTGCTCCAGCAGTTCCTTGTCCTTCTTATGCTGGGGGAAGGCACTCCAGGTGTGTTGTCCCCAGAGCAGAGTAGAGGGGCAGAATCACCTCCCTTGCCCTGCTGGCCAAACTCTTTTTGATGCAGCCCAGGATTTCCTTGGCTTTCTGGGCTGGTTAATGTTGAGGTTTTTATCTACCATCCCCCCCAAGTCTTTCACTGTAGGGCTGCTCTCAATCACTTCCCTGCCCATGCTGTTGGTGTGTCTGGCATTGCCATGATCCAGGTGTAGGACCTTGCACTTCACTTTGTTGACCTCCATGAGGTTCGCACTAGCCCAGCTCTCAATCTCCTCACCATCTCCAGGTCCCTCTGGATGCCATCCCTTCCCTCCTGTGTCACTGCCCACACAGCCTGGTGCTGGCAGTGAACTTGCTGAGTGTGCCCTTGACCCCACTCTCCATATCACCAAAGGAGATGTTGGCCATTTCCTTCGAAAATGTGGTGTCTTTCTCTAGATCAGCACAACCCTGTGTCTTTCCCATTTGAACCAGCTCAGAGAGGAACAGCAGATATGCATTTACTGCATCCAGAGCTGGGATGTAGATGGAACAAACAGAAGTCCAGGGTGTATTTTCAGGTGATCCTGCAAAAACATCATCTTGTGTCATTAGACTCATCAGCCCACCACTGAGATTTAACAGTTCAACTGTCCTGCCTGTACACAGCACCCCAGAGGTGTTCCTTCTATTTATAGCCTAGCAGTATTTCTACTGCTATGGCCTTGTCCAGAAACTAAACAGCTTGCATTCAGCTAGTCCCCTGCCACTCTTCAGGTCTTATCTTGACCTCTCCAGCTATCTTAAAGATTGTGTTTCACTTTGACAGCTTGGATAATCTCCCTACTGATTTGAAAACCTCTGTTGCCTGCATCACTATAGCAACAGAAAGACCTACAGCACCTGATCCTTATTGCAGTTTCAGATTTGTGGATGAAGAAAACTCATTCCATTTGCATGAGATATCAATTATTTACTGAACACTAACAACATGCTTAGGGAACACAAACCTCAAACTCTTAACTACATTCAAACTTTTGCCCACTAGCAGCATACACTGCTCCACAGATCTAATGGCATGATAAAACCTCCTTGTGGTGTTTTAAGTTTTGCAGGATAGGTTCTACACTCATATGCATGGAGTCTTTGGATACCACTTCCCAAAGAAGCCTCAGGCTGAGACATGGGATGGCCCTCAACCCCTGCAGCCCTTCCTTCATGTCAATGGTGGCCAGATAATTTTGGCTGATATGGCCAGGAGTCTCCAAATAAGATGATAAAGAAATTCATATGATTTTTAAACCTTTGGAAGCACCATTTCTTGACTTTATCTTATTTTTTCTCCATTGTTTTCTTCTAATCCCACAAATTATTCAGTGGTATTCTTATTTTTAATTGAAGGGCTTGGTTCCCAGCATTCATAAAAGTCTCTTTCTTGCAAATAATCACGCTGGGAATCTATAGCATAACTCAAGACAGATAGAAAATCAGTAGTAGTTTTGGACCCTGTTCAATCCCAGTTTATAGCCTGTTCCCATAAATGTATTGCGATTTTGAGGTAATGCTTCTCACAGGACAGAAAATACTGAGAAACACGAAGAACTTTCCTGCCATACAGTGAGGTTTGTTGATACATATCTCTTGCAAAATATCTTGTTTTGAGCTAAAAAGAAGAATTTGGACCAGTTATCTCATAAAATCAAGCTAATAAGGAATGTTTGTACATCTGCTCATTTTTATCATGCACAAAACTTTATGTGACATTCACAATATCTCTACTATTTCCAGCTTCTGCAGCTAAACTACACATCTGATCTTTCCTTCATTCTCACTTAAAGAGAAAAATAATAACTGTCCATACACTGCAAGTCAGACAATAAACTTTGGTACATGTTCTTTCAACATAGTATTATATCAGTAAATTATCAAGTACATGCTCCCTTTCAACATTTCATTCCTGGTGTGACAACAAGGCTTGAAAGCAGAGCTCACTAAACCCATACGAATCCCTTTAAATCTGTTTGCTCACTTATTATGAAAACAGGTATTTTGTTTGCCCTTTAGTTGTGCCTATTGCATTCTCTCTCACATTGCTCCAAGCCTCCACACACCACAGGTTGTCAGAGGCAACTCCAGGTCTGAAGGCAAGATGCAGGCTCTGAGCAGGCTCTGCAGGAGATCCAGGGAAGAGTGCTAAGGAATCACAGGGGGCTGCAGGGCCTCAGCGGAGGCTGCAGCCAGAGGGGAATTCGGGGCTGGCCAGAGAAAGATCAAAAGAAGATCAGCAATCCTTCCCTATGTCTGATCCCTTCTAGTCCCCAGAAATGTTGACCTTTCCTTTACTGCTCCTTCACAAGAGCACAACATCCCATCTGCCCAGCATCTTCACTTTGATGCCTCTCTGCTGGTGTGCAGTAGTGGGGGCAAGGGTTGACAGGAGACAGGCTTTTCCTTCCTACTATTCTCCTCCTACTTCCTCCCTCCTTAGCTAATATTTAGCAGGGCTTTATGCTTGCAAATAGCAAGACTATGCAAGAAAGGAAAAGCCAGAAGTTTGAATCCCTGAGTCTCTAGAGTATTTCAATAGCTGCTGGAAGGAGCTGGAGAGATGAATTCTGCATTTAAACTGAGCTGAGATTGCAGGAGAGTGTGGCTGCAGAACGGCTTTCCTGTCTACTGATTTTAATTTATTGTTTGTTAAAGGCAAAAAACCATTAACCATGCTCACATAAACCCTGTGGGCCATCTTACAATGCACAGGTGAGGTGGGGGCCTGCTGGCTGTTCCCCTGCTTCCATTGTACTGTAAGATATTTATGTGGTGGCTGAGTGAGGTGAATGCAGTGTCTCTGCTGAGTGTGCTCTCACAGCCTGCTTGCTTTTAGTGTTTTTGGGACATTGTGTCTGTTATTTTACAAATCTTATTCATCTGGGATGGATCAAAATGAAATGAAATATCCATTCTCAGAAGTAACCAAACTAGCACAAATACAGCATAAACAGCAAGGACAGAATAAAAGCTATGAAATATCTATCCATATATTAGGTCAGGAAGCTATTAAACCTGCCTTTATCTGTACTTAGCAGATCTGTGAGTATAGTATGTTTTCTTCTTTTTCCAATTGCATTTCCTTTTCTCCATTTGGTTAATGAACATGTAATCAATGTCTCTTTGGCACATAAAGTAGAACATTACTTTAAAAAGGGAGGTGAAAGGATAAGCATCACCTTAATATAGAACCTGAATAATATGAGACAAAAGTCCTGTGGTGGAAGGGGTGCCCTACATGCCAATTATAGTTGCAGGTCAACATGATTGACAACAGTTCATTTCCATGGCAAAGTTAATCTTTACTAATGCAGTTGTCTCAATTGATTTGAAATTCTAATGCATCTCTGGATGGCATGTTTTCAGTTAACTGATTAACGTTTTTCTTACAAGCCTTCACATCTTTGCTATAAACACTGAGAAGATTCCACGGTCCCTCGTAAAGCAAATTTATGTGCCCATCATTTTTGGTACCTAAAGGCTTCACATTAAATATTACTGACGTCTTATTAATTTAAGGACTGAATTATTCTTTTAATGTAGATTTCACCATTAGAGACATCCTAAGCCCTTCACTCACTTTGGACTTACAACATAGCTCAGGCTTTTAATTCCACTGGAATATCAGAAGTACTGCAACTGGTCAAGCCTAATGGGGAAATAAAATATCACACTGATGCTGTCTTGAATGTTTTCTGTGGACTTTATAGCTGACCTTGAGGACAATAAAAATTGAATTCTCCTCCCACTGTAATTGTCAGTTGATGATGAAACACTGTGAAGGCATTCCTGTGTGCAAACCAATCATAATACCAAATCAGCCATGTGTGCAGGATTTTTGATCATAGACAGAGTCTTATGTAGTCCTAAACAGAGACAATATCACACAAGTACATGCTCACTGTCAACATTTGTCCATGGTCTATCTGACCCTTAACTACTTAAAATGGCAATTTAGGGCAGCTAATAAAATGGCCTTGTTAAACCCATGCTCATAGATGTGTTGAGTTTCTTAAATGGACTATGCAAAAGGTTTTAAGGTTGTTGTTTAATTATATTTATTTGTAGACCTCATTAAAATTTTATACATTACTATATATCAATATATTCTTTTCATTTTTAAAATAGTTTGATTTTTGTTTAAAAATGTTAATATTCTACTTTTAAAGCGACTACTTGCTTATATGCATGAGACAGACTTTTGTGCCTTTGATGTTAGAATCCTTCTTATTGAAAACTATACAAGAACCCCATGTAATTTATTTTCAATACTCTTTTAAAAAATATTCAGGGTTCCTTCTATCACTTTTCCCTGAGCAAATCAGATAGACAATTTTCACACAACTCATTTGATGTTACAGAAACATTTAGTCCCTTCAAGCTCCTTGGCGCATGCAATAGTGCATTTGAAATGGAAGTAGTGCAAAAATATTGCTCTAGTGTTTACAAATCAAAGCGAAGTTTAAGATGAGAGGTATTTTGAAAAATTGTCTCATCAGATTTACTCCAAATATATTTCCAACAACCCCCACAAAACTAATATGCTCCAGGCTTTCTCGCATTTTTCCAAAACTTGTGTTCCAGCTGGCAATACCCCCCAAAATGTTTTCCAGTTAAAAATTCATTTTCATTTTGTGAAAGAAATTTAAGTGAGACTGGCAAAAACTGGAACAGGAATTGGCTTTATCAGACCATCTATACCCTCCTGAGAAATGAGTAAGTGAAGACATTCAGACATTTAAATGGTTACAGATAGAAAATAGAAGAGTAAGACACACCGCTAAAACTGGTCTGTCAAGAGGACCAGCAAGGTCTCCCATTAAATCTTCCCACTGCCCCCCCATCTTGCCATGTGTGAAAACCAATATTTTCGTTTTTCTTCTAGCTGAGCCCTGCCTGTGGGCTGGCTTGCCCAGGTACCATGCTGACCTTGGGTGACTGCATCTGGCCTGACAGGATTTCACTTCAGTCCTAGAGATCCCATCAAGAGCTGTGAATATTATGAATGGATAGAGATATAGGAGGAGGTCTTTAAGCACCGTGTTAGAACCACTAGAAAAGCTATTACACAGAGGTCTGCACACAGTGTCTCATACCATAAACTTATTATTTTCATCCGTGCATGATCTTCCTCTTAATCCTGTCTCATAGTGCATGGCCTTTTCTGACCTTTGTCGGGTTTTTTTTCCTTATTTGACTTTCCTCCATTGCCACAGAGTGATTAACCTGCCAGCTGGCATAAAAATTCTGAGTATTAAGGTTGAATAAAACATTATTTTGATGAGTTGCTGAGAGCTGGGGAGTGGGATTGTGAGAAGACAATTCAGTTTGAAATCAGCCATTTTAGTTTGCCTCAACTCTGGTTGTCAGGGCTGTCAGAGTCATGGTGGGGGGAGGGAGGGAGGGAGGGACACCTGCCACTTGCAGGAGGCAGGCAGGAATTGGGGAAGCCCCATCTCTTGGGAGACTTGGCCTGGCAGCACCCCTCTACCCCAAGGCAGGCAGTAGGAGACACTGTGGAGGGACTTCTCCAATCAGGTCCCAAAAAGGTCTCCACATCAAAGGACGGCACAGGAAGATTAGACTGGACCAGTGGCTCCCTCTTAGTGGGTAGACGCTGGGAGGGGCCAGGAGGATATAAAAACCAACTGTGTTGCTACTGGGGGCGGGGCTCGCTACTGTCCGCTGCTCGCAGGGGCTTGTTACTGTTCATTTGCTGGCCCACTTGCCCCCTCCTTTGCTCTGGCCCCAACCTGCCTTCTGGCTCTCCTGCCCTCGCTGGTTCACCCTCACACCTGTCCTGCTTTCTTGTGCCCCTGACCACCACCCTGCCACTTCGCCCCATGTCCTTGCCTGGACTGCCCACTTCCAATCCTGCCACGCCAATCCAGCCATCACTGCCTGACCTGCTGCCCAGTCTGGCCGGTCACTGCGACCCCATCCAGGGTCCTGGTCCCCCCGCCCCAGTGCCCGCTCACCACATGTCCAGTGCCATCACCATGGGAACTGTGCCCCTCCAGGAGCTGCGCAGGCTCACTGGGACCCAGCTCGTCCACAGGTAGCAGTGTGCACACCTCCTGCTGCCTGAACACCGACAGCACTGCCCTGACTGGCTGGTGGTAACGTTCTCTTTTTCTCTCTGTCCCTCTCTCTCTTTTCCCCCAGTCCTTTTCCATTTTTCATTCTTCTTTTCTGTATCTTCTAGCCCTCTTTCACTCGGGCAACTCCTTTTTCTTCTCCTTTTTGTTTTCAATAAATGGGTCTCAGATACAAGGTTTGCCTCGCTTGGTTTCATTTTGTTCCCAACCATTCATTTTTAAAAGAACTCCTTGCAGTTCGCAGTTCCCTGAAGTGGAATGCGACAGGGATAACTAAAACCATCGGTTTCAGTTATGGCAGATATCTTAAAAGAAACCAGGACTGGACTTACTAACCACCCTCACAGCAACAGTGTGAGCTTAACTACTCAGTTGAGGCTGTATACCTCAAAATTGATTGCAGGCATTTAATATTGTCTTCCATGATTCCTCATCCTTTTGAGGGAAAACTGTTGCAAAAACAATGCCAAGAATCAAATTTGCAACGTCTGGTATTTTCAGTAGCACTTTTCTAGTCTTTTTGAGCTCTCAGAAAATTCTTATCCATTTATACCAAAATAAGTTACAAATCTATTGTCAGAGTTGCTGCTGCTGTCCTTAAATAGCAAATACTTTGGCACTGCAATCCCAAATACCTCAGAGATAGCATATCTGGTCTCCAGAATTTCCAACAGTGAGGTCCTCTCATGAATCATGACCTCAGGTTCACCTTTCTGATAGCCTGTTCTGCAAGACAGGCTCTAACATACTTCTTTCAACAAAGCGTTAAAAGATGAATGCCCAGGAGGAGGATTGGTCCATAATCCATGTCACTTTGGCAAATACAGAATTAATGCAAGTTTGATTTCCCTTTTACACATACACATGCTAAAACAGATGTCCATATCCCATCCCAATCAAAGCCCTTAAGACAGCCCATATTCATTACATGTAAATTCCTTACTTGTTTTCCACAGGATTTTATATCTTATAGCATTCTCCCAATGCCAGTAGCAATTCTTATATAGACTGTGTATTAACAGTCATGACTTTTATGGAAGCTTCATTCATTAATGCTTTAGGAGATTCTTAGATTATTAGATCTACCAATCAATGGTCCAGCAAATCCCACAGCACCACCTATGTGAAAGATATATACAGAACTATAAAAAGTTATTTTTGATAATGTTTAAATAAGATATGGAAATAGGCAGGCCTCCTGTGCACAGCTGCTAACACAGCACTTTATTAAAACAGTGGATCATAGTCTCTGAAAGTTGCTGAGCACTGCGTAGGATCCAGTCCCTTGCCTAACTTGATGGTAATGTCAATGAGCTTCAGATCAGCTCCTTGTTGAGTACTCGACAAATACAATGAGACTGATGCAAGTTGTTTGTGTTTAGTGCCTGTCAAAACATGACCTAAAGAAAATAAAATGAGGCAGAAAACAATAAATGAGTGAATGTAAGAAGAGGCACAACCTATGGCTGGAAAACAAGTATGTGAAGCAATGAAAATGAAGAAAAAAATGTTTTCCTAACTTCTTCTGTTAATACTAATGCACTGAGTAGGGTGCTAGAAAGAGATTAGAAACTAATTTTTTCATGATCCATCTTGTCTTGCATTTTTCCCTGTCATTGCCCCGATTACTTTACATCTGGTTCCACAGTTATTTCCTTTTTGGAAATTCCAAAAATCCAAAATTTGGATTCCTTTTGGTCTTCTTACTTCAGAAGTGATTTTCTGCAATTTTACTCAGGCTGCTTCTCATGATTACTCGAAAGATCATCCAAGATTATGCCTCTGAGGCCAACGTGATCACATTACATACTCTCCCTGAGTTTTACAAAATGTTGCTGGTCTTCAGTTGATTCTAACCTAGTGCTGATCAACCTAATAACAACACAGTAAAATGAAAGAGGGATAAGCAAGTGTGACAATTTAAGCACGTGAGGCACTTAATTTCACCCATTCCAGGTCCACATATTTTAACTTCATTGCCTACTCATCTGATCCACAAAGCAGTACGGGGTCACAAAAAGCAGGGAAGATGAGAGAAAAGTGGTGAGACAGAGATGCAAGTTGACAAACAGGTCTGATACTCAGGCCTTAGTCAGCTTCTTGAGAAAGAGTCCTTGCAACTCTCACCACCAAACCCGCATTATTATCTCTCTATCTGACACTGGCAGGAAAAGAGCTGTTCTTATATTTTCTAGCACGACAGCAATAGTGGGCAGTTTAAATTCCAAACAGGAGGGGGTGAAAAAAAGAACGTGAGAAAAGTAGTGTAAGGTATAGGCAGGCTATTGACAACTAAAAATCTATGCCAGCAACTGGCCTTGAAGTCTTCTGCTCAATCTTGTTCATGTGATATGAAGAGCTTCTGTCTGACTATGACTCATTTTAGTTCTGCTGGGAATCAAGCTACTCTAATCCTCAGTAGATGTCAATGCACAGCATGAGGCAATCCTTGAAGATCTCTTTACATCTCAGCACAAAAAGAAATTGAACTTGTACTGCTGATGGTGGACCATTACGGAGGTTAGAGGCTTCTCTTGCAGTGTTCATGTTGCAAAGACATTGAAACCATTTCTCAGATACCAGTCAGTTTACCCTTTTAGACAGAACTCTCATTTTTCTTATACACACAATTTTTTCTAGTATCACAAACTACCTGCAGATTACTGTGAGGCTATATTAATTAGTCCTCACTAAGTGAAGTTAGTTCCATTACACCATTTCCACAGGCTTAATAATATTTTATGCAACATCTTATTTGGTTTTTTCTCACAGTGTGTGGAACAATCCATCGTGCCTTATTGTACTGCCACAGTACTACAGGTAATATCTGAAAAACAGTTTATGCTGAATATTAGATAATTAGGCATTAATAGGAAAGATTACAGAAGTAATTCATGGTTGTATTAAAAATTTGGCACACATGGTAGTAAGAATTAGAATCTTATTATTTTGTAATATGCTGACCTTATAGTCAGAACTGTTGATTTTGTGGATACAAATTTCATAAAAGAGCGGTTATTATTTAGTCAGAGTTAATATTTGGTACAAATATGCAGTTTTTAATACAGTATTCCTACTGATTCTCTAGGAGAAGAGAACACCCATAATCTGTGCAGTGAATCCATCTATAATAGATGTTATAGAGCAATTATTTGCAGTGGTTTTGTAGCAGAATGCAGTGGATAAATCTACAGATTAAAACAAAAAATAGAGTCAGATCATATTGTTCTAAAATTTAACCATGTAAAATACATATGTAGGTTTTAGAACAGCACTAATTTATTTTACTAACCCTCTTCTATAGCAATTGAAAAAGACAAAAAATATATACAAAAGTAAGAATAAATGCTGACTCTACAAGGACAGATTTTGCTTGCTGAGTAAAAGCTTAATTTAATTTCTAGTAGATTGGTTCAGTTGAAAAAGACCTACGACAATCATCTAGTCCAACTGTGTGATCACTTCTGTCTTTATTATGGAAATACGTGAAACACCCAAAAAGATGAAAATACTAGATAACATCGAGAGAATACTTTAAACTGAAAAAAGAAATCCCATCCAGTTTGAATTTCATGAAAAGAAACACAGATTAGACTTCTTGGAAAATCCTGAAAATGAAAATTTTAGGATCATTTTCACCCTCCAAAATGTCTTGCAAACCACCACACACATTTCACATGCATCCCAGAAAGAAAAGTCAAGTGGAATTGTTTGGTTGGTCACTGGGTATCAGCAGGCAGCTTCGTCCTACAGTCAATCCAGCTCCCAGAGCATTGCTGGAGAAGAGGAACGCTGTCACACCTTCAGCAGCTGGACAAGAAACAATACCCAGCATCTAACTGGTATTTGACTCTTCAGTTACTGCTGGTATCAATTTGTCTGATAGCAACATTTTGGGGGGGTTAATTAATTAATCTGGGAATAAAAAAAAAGAGAAAGCTCAGTTCCCCTGGCTGTTTGCCCCAGCTATGAGTCATAGCAAGGTATTAATTATTTAAAGCAAAACCCTTTGCTGTTATTGCAAATATCTCTCAGATTTTTTCCCACATCTTTATTTTTTGACAAATTAATAAAAATAGACTGATGATTATTTAAAATATGAGCATGGAAGTGCTGCTGCTTTGGTGAGTCAGCTACACATAAAGAAGCTAATACCATTTTGGCTAGAAAATGAAGAGGCAAAATTAGAGACCAAAATAGTATTTTTAATCTCATTTTCACTGTGAGAGTATATGTATTTGAAGTCTTAGATATGATCTTTTACTTTAATTATTGCTCTAAAACACTTTAAAAGCTGAGAAGGGCATATGACTCTCATAAATATGCAGAACTGTAAGCAAATGAAAATTTAAAATCTCCAGGACTTGAAAGCCTTTTTCATGGATTGGCAGAACAATACAAATGATAAGTATACTTTATAAGACTTAAAGATCACTTAGATTTGTCTTTCCTTTGAATATCTATCCTGGAAAAGATTCAGCAATAATCTCTGATCTACAGGTGTATTTCTGGAAGATAAGAACCAGCAGAAGATTTTAGGGTCTAAAACAAAGCAGAGAAGAAGAAATGTTAACACAATATGAACATGACAGTGAAAAACAAAACCAGGTAACATTATTTTCTTTTGTAAAATACACATGGATGATATTAAAATTTAAGTATCAAGTTGTATTTTTCCATATTACCTTTCCAAGCATATAACAGTGGACTATGGTTTTACCCTTAAATTTATTCCACTGTAATCTATAAAGAAAACAAAGTTAGACATTACAAGCATTTATATTTAAATCAGGTGTACCTATGGGGTTTTTTCCTAAAACTGGGCAATCAACTTTAGAAAATATAGTCTGGATTTTACATAACCCATACAGAATGTTCTCCTTTTCCACTGCAAACCTCAACAATTCCTATTTGAGTAGGTAAACATTCAGTACAAAATGTGAGGGAGATCATTAGACAGCAAAAGAGGTACAGAGTAACATACAAAGAGATACTTAGGTAATGATTAAATTTCCTGGGCCTGATTTAGAGCACCTTAACTCTATCTCTTGGATTTTCAGAATATCTTAACAGATTTCCAACTTTATTTCCCCAGAATTCAAGCTTCTCAACTTAATATCCTGATATAATAAACACATCTCTTGGAGTGTATCAGCTGCAAATATAATCTAACCACGAAAAATTGCAAAACTGAATGGCATATAACTCTGTGTGGTGAAAACTGCCTCTAAAATTTTATCACTAGAGCAATTTAAAGGAAAAATTACTGATTGATGGTCATATCAGTAATTTAAAGGAAAAATTACTGATATGACCATTCAACATTTCTTTAATGACCTCTAATATGCTTCAAAGTGAGCATCTTTATACCCTGGCCTAGATCACTCTACACCAGCTATAACAAACATTTCCTGCCAAGGTGGTTTATTAATTTAGTGACTGTTACAATAACATACTTCTTAGCACTAGCCAATAGTAACGTGAAAAAAAAAATTGAGATTCACATTTAATGCATGAACATGATGGACAATTTTCAATGGTTATGCCAAATCAAAAATAGTGCACCAAATTAATTTGAGTGAAAAAGAATAGGTTTTGACTAAGCCTGCTTTAGGCAGTGGTCAACTATATCTACATGTTTACATGGCTACTCCAGCTTTATATTACCTTATTTTCCGCTGATGCAGTTATTGAGCCAGTGTAACCACTTCCTTGACAGCAGAAGTGAATCTCAGATTCAGGAATACTCTCTTCATGGTCTCTGACAGAAGTGTGTTATCTTCTATTGCAGCCCCAGCACCTGTATGTAAAGCCTAGATTCTGACAACAGACCAAATAAAGCTGTCCTCATATTTTTATAGCTCTCTCTTCACTGTATGCTTAACTGCAATAGCTTAACAGCATCATTTCATACCCCAAGGACAACCAACAATACCCTTGAATTTTTAATAGGCTTTGTCTTCAAACAGAGATGTTTCTCAACATTAGTTACACCTCTTGTTGCAGTTCTTGTACCTGGAGAATCAGCTTCCCACATTCATACTGGATTTAAGGTAGATCTCAGCAAATTCTTCTAAGGGTGAGAAATGAGACACCATCAAAATGATTCTTTCCAACCCTAGTGGCTGGCTCTGATGATGAAAGGAGCCTCTGTCATGTAAAAATGGTACAGAAAGGATGTTAAAACACAAGTTTATTTGCACTCTTGTGTTCTCTTCCTTTAAATGGGAATAACACTGTTAATTTTCAATGGTGATACCAAGATTAAATTTATTTAGGTGGATGACCAGGAGAATTTAATTAGAAGTCACATTGCAATAAAGCAAAACAGTAGTTATCTTGGACTGGAGTTATGATTGCAATTAATCTCCAATGACTCTGCTCTCTAATAAGCACTGCATCCTACAGCTGCTCAAAACATAACACCTTTGCAATTTAAATGCATTTTTTTAAAGCACAAACTCCTGCTAGGGTAGTTCAAAATTTCATTTTGTGTAACATTTTTACATATTTCTTAAGAAGAAGGTAAAGCAAATTTTGTGTTCTGCACAATTCGTAAGGATTTTGTTTTAGATGCAGTTAGTTCTAGGTCCAGTGTGTAGATTAGTAAAACCAGGCAAGATCAATCCTATTGAAGCTGGTAAAGGATGCAAAGTGTTACAGAAAGGGCTTCTACTGGTATGTTAGTCAGAAATGGAAGGTGAAAGAAAATGTACCACCCAATAAACAGTGTTGTTAAATTTGTAAAAATAGAAGACTGAGTTACTCAATTTTTTTTTTTTGCCTCAGTCTTCAATGGCAGTCTCTCTTCCCGTACCTCATGAATGGATGGACAGCAGGATGGGGACTGGAGGATCAAAGTCCTTCTTAGTATAAGTAAAGATCAGGTTCATGGCCATCTGAGGAACTTGAGCACACATGAGTCTATGAGACCCAGTGAAATGCATCTGAGTCCTCAGGAAATTGGAAGACATAGTTCCCTAGCCACTTTCCATGGTATTGGAAAATTCATAGCAGTCAGGAGAAATTCCTGGTGACTGGATAAGTGGAAACATTGTACCCATCTTTAAAAAGGGTAGAAAGGAGGATACAAAGAACTACCTACCTCCGTGCCTGGGAAGATCATGGAACAGATCTTCTTAGGAAGCTGTGTTAAGGCAGGGATGTGACAGCCAGAGGACAGGGATGTGACAGCCAAGGACAAGTCTTGTCTGACCAACCTTGTGTGATTGGGTGACTCCATCAGTGGACAGGGGAAGAGTTACAGGTGTAATTTATCTGGACTCTCTAAAGCCTTTGACACAGTCCCCCACAACATTTTTCTCTCCAAATTGGAGAGATGGATGCAGTGGGTGGGCTGTTAGGTGAATAAGAAAGTGTTTGGATGGTCACATCCACAGGGTAGTGGTCTGTGGGGCTGACATTTAGTGATTCTTAGAGAAATCTAGCACCAAGCCTGAATTTTCCCCAGGAAAATCATTTTACCTTTAAAGAGAACAGTTCTGTAGGCATTTCATGTTCTCAGGAAAAGATTGATAGAGGTTTTGTAAGCATCTCTTGTTCTCAAAACAAGAGACAGGTGCTGGTTTTCACTTTAGTTTGTTACTTTCTTGTGTGTGTTTTCAAAATATGCTCTCTCTATCTCATCCGATGGTGGTAGAGAGGCGTTGTGTCATTTAAGCAATCAAGTAGCTGTTAGCGAAAGACCCTATAAAGGGATTGATCCCGAAACAAAGAAAGTATTCTGATCTTCTGAAATTTTGGAGTTTCTTCTCTTCATTCTATGTGCAATAGCGACAGTGGTCAAAGACTCACGGTGGACATCAGTGACAAGTGGTTTCCCTTGGGGCTCTATTCTGAGACCAGTGTTATTCAATATCTTCATCAAAGAGACAGACAAAGGGATCAAATGCACCCTCAACAGATTTGCAGGTGGCCCCAAGCTGAGTGGTACAGCTGACATTCCTGAAAGATAGGATGCCATTCAGAGGAACCTGGACAAGCTGGAGAAGTGGCCCATGGGAACCTCATGAGGTTTAACAAGACCAAATGTTGGTGCTGCACCTGGGCCAGAGAAAATCCTGGTATCAATCCAGGCTGGGGATGAACAGATCAGAGTAGCCCTACCCAGAAGGACTTGGGGGTGCTGGTGGCTGAGAGGCTGGACATGACCCAGCCATGGGCACTGCCAGCCCAGAGAGCCAAACGTGTCCTGGGCTGCATCCAGAGCAGTGTGGGCAGCAGGGCCAGGGAGGGGATTCTGCCCCTCTGCTCTGCTCTGGTGAGACCCCACCTGCAGGGCTGCATCCAGCTCTGGGGCTCCAGCACGGGAAGGACATGGGACTGCTGGAGAGGAGGGCCAGAAAAATAATCATAAGGGTGGAACCTCTCTCCTATGAGGAAAGGCTGAGAGAATTGTAATTGTTCAGCCTGGAAAGAGAAGGTTTTGGGGTGACCTAATTGTGGCCTTGCAGAAACTTAAGGGAACCTACAATGAAGATATAGAGAGACTATTTACAAGAGCACATAGAACAACAGGGAATCAGTTTAAACTGAAAGAGAGAAGGTTTAGATTAGGTATTAGAAAAAAATTCTTGACTGTGAGGGTGGTGAGGCACTGTAACAGGCTGCCCAGAGAAGCTGCGGATGCCCCATACCTGGAGGTATTCAAGACCAAGCTGGATGAGGCTCTGAGTGACCTGGTGTGGTGAAAGATGTCCCTGCCCATGGCAGGAGGGTTGGGAGAAGATGATCTTTAACGTCTTCCAAACCAAGCCATTCTATGATCCTACATTTCTGTAGCAGAAATCTCATATGAGTCCTGAAAAACACTTTGTTGTTTATCTCTTCTGATATGCCTTCCACAGCTTTTGCCACACAAATGGCAAAATAGTTTACAATGTGAGAGCAAAGAAATATTTCAGATTTGCAACAGTAGCTATAATCTGAAATTATCAGCTTTCAACAATATATGCAACAACAATCATATAGTGGCTTTAATCGAGTAATAATTACAGATATCAAAAGAGGACTATGTCAGCATTAGAAAGAAAAATGGCATGACTTGACTTTACAGGACTTGCAATTTTAGCAAGATTGCATAAGGTACCAAACACTCCACAGGTTGATCCTTAGCAACAGAGATGTTCTTATGTTCTTGAAGAGATACAGATTTTCATTAAAAAAACAAAACAAAACCAACCAACCAAACAAACAACCCAAAACAAAACAACAACAACAAAAACCAACCAACCAACCAAACGAAAAACAACAAAAAAAAAAAAGAAGAATCTCATCAGACAATCCTCAGAAAAAGAAGAACACTGAACTGGGCATAAAATGAATCAGCACTCTCCAATATTAAAATATCAATTAACAAATATCAAGATGTCAGTAAATCCATTTCTATGTTACAAATAGATGTAGCTGAGCTCGCTCAAACCTGTCCTTCCCCAGAGAGAGTGGGAACTCTGGTAATTAGTTTTGAAGTAAAGCTTTATTTTTATTCACTGCATGTCAATAAGAATTCAAGTTAAGCCTCACACAATTAAAGCAATATAACACTGCACAAGTTATTGAATTTGTGCAGAGATACTTAATAGTCTGTATATTACAGTGTAGAAAGGGCATAATGTATCGTATCATTCCAAATGTATAGAAAATTACAAAGTAATTTTGTAATTCCAAAGTACAGGAAAATTTTAAAGGGCATTATTTCTGCAGATAGAAAGTATAACTATTTTTTTAACTACTGAGAGAAAAATAATTCTCTCTGTGTCTATAGGTGTTATAAAGTATATTTCTATGTATACATAACCATAGTAGTTTTGTGCACAATTTCTCATAAACTAGATCCAGACACAGAATTCTGTTCCCGGAAATCTCAAATAGGTTTCCCTGAATAGTCCTGGTCTTCTCTGTACACACTAAATTCTGCAATTGGAAACCCTTCCTCCTCTCTATAAAAGAGTAGAATCTGAAGCATTTATCTCAAGTTTAAAGGCAAGATTCATGAATATGATAGTGAAGTTTATTCAGGGTGGAGAGGGTGAGTAGATCAGTTAGAAGGATTTATGAAACTAATAATGTTCAGGTCCTCAGTTTAAATTGTATTGTGCTATGGACTAACACAAAATTTCTGGTACATATTGAAAGGAATTTCATAGGTTAGGAAAAGTTACGAGCCTGCTGCTGTGATGCAGAATTAAAAAATAAAAATAATAACTCAAGAAACGGTGCATAAATATTCAACTAGAAAGTAAAACTGTAGGCAATAAAGATGTAGGGGTAGTATATACTTTGCCTTATTTTCAGTCTACTATTCTCCATGCAATGAAGAACAGTACAAGGGCAAGTGCAGAAGGGCTACAGAGTATTGAGGCAGGAATAGTTAAGTATCATCCTGTAATCACATCAATCACAACAAAATTCTACAGATCAAGGAGAACTATTCAGAAGATGTGGTATATTTACTCTTCAAGCCTAAAGTAAATCAGTTTGCTGAATTGTAAGCGAAAATTTGAAATGATAGATTTTTCAAGTGCTCAACTTGACCTGACAAGAACATAGAGTTTAGAAAAGTTTTAGAGATGTGTTGTCATGTCACTGGAGTTGCTCAGGGTGTGATATCCTTTTGCTCATGAGACGGGATATGTGCTTATCCATAGAGACCTCCTCTGCTAGCATTAATACCCCTCTATCACTTGGTATACAGGCTAGGGCCAAATCCTCACCTTCTCTTTCTCTCCACTGAAGACTCCACTAGGCAGTTTCTGCCTTCCTCAGGGAAGGGAGAGTGGGAGAGCTGAAACTGTTGTACATAATGACTGAGACATGGACCCTAACTGGCAGGGAACCCGAATCGTCTATTCAAAAGAAACAAACCGGTTTTGTGCACTTTCTCAAGGCACAGTATTTCCTTACATGGCAATTCTCACTTTGTGACCTATCCCATGTTGCCACATCAGCAAGATGCTTTCTAAATGTCCTCCTAAGGGGTGATCACACACTGTTCACCTGTCCGTCAGCTTCTGGCAGCTCCTCTCCGTAGGGGTCTGCCGTGTGACACCTCCTCCCTCTAGGCTCCAGCAGAGACAAGCCTTTCTGTGCTGCCATGTGCTCCTTTGTGCTGCCATGTTCTTCTGCAGGGGTGTCTCACAGCTTGCAGCTCAACTCCATCCTATCTCTTCCCACAGTTTTAGAGGTGGCCTGTCCCACAGAGCCTCCAGATCAAGCTGTGGGCAGAACACAAGGTTTCCTTCTAAACATCTCAGTCACAAGGGTTAGGATTCTTTTAGGGATCTCAGTATTGAGCCCAGAACCCTCTTGAGTCCGGTCTAAAGTAAAGTTTCTGTAACATGGCTGAGGTGGGAACAGCACTGATCCACGTGAGCCACGGGGAGGAGTAACACCATCAATACCACAAGAATGGATCCCAGGCTGATCAAGAAGTTCACACAGAAACTGACTTTTGGTTGGAAGAGAGTAACTCTACACAAAGCTGGATGTGAGCCTCACATCTTCAGCAATCTATACCTCCTGTGGCCCTTGAACAAGTATGAGAACACACCCTCTCCAGGCAAAGTTTTTACCTTTGTGTGTATATACGCCACATAAAAAACAAGTGTGTTTTTCCTGAAGTTCTTGCAGTTCTTGCAGTTATTTTAAAAATTTAAAATATAAATATATTGCTTTGTTTTTCCTAGCTCACAAGAGAATGAGAGCTTCTGCCTCACTTACTTTTGACTGAAAATACAGGAAACAAAGAAATGTCATCATCCAAAAAACAAATCTAAAAGCATGCTGACCACAAGCAGTCAGTAATATGTGTCAATTAACTTTTTTTTTAATTTAATATGCCTGCTAGTTTTATATGCTATGCTCATTTTCATAAATGTATCTTTTTCTGCCTATATCATATTTAAGATATTTTTCCTGAAGTTCTTGAAGTAATTTTAACAATTTTATGTGCATTTTAATGGATCTCCAACATAACCCCAAATGTAAGCAAATATTCAAAAATAAATTAATAAATAAACCACTAATAATCTGAAAAATAAATATTCAATTTCTCATTTTAAACACAATTAAACTGTGAAAATTTAAAATTTAATAAATATTTGCTGAAATAAATACATAATGATTCTGTATAACCTTGTCCTTACCAAAAATTACTGCAGTTATTATAAAGTATAAAATTACTCTGTATGAAATGATGGTTACCAAAAATTACTGCGGTTATTATAAAGGCAGTATTTAACTTGAAATCAATACATCTTTATAGCTATCAATCAAGTTTTGTAAGCAAACATTTAAACGACAAAATGCAAAGCAAGATTGAAATTGATGTTGCTGATGTAAATCAAAGACTGACAAAATCCTTTTGGCAGCATTACACAGCAATCACTTGTGTAACTCCCTCTGCATCTTTCTGCAAGATGAAGCATTTGGTGCTGATTTTCAGTGCTCAGTCATCTCTCCAGAAAGCACTTAAGAGCAGCAATTGGCTTTGCAGTTATTTCCATCACCGTCTTTCAAAGTGATCTTAATGGACCATGTGTTCTCAGTAAAGGGCTTATTTCTCTTCTGAATTCCTGTGCATACTGAGGAAGGATTACCCTGTCACATCACTGGGAATTATAACAGAGTCTCATAAGCAATCAATACCCAAGTGTGTCCAACATTTTCTTCCTCACCCAAGAGACAAGGCCCTATCTGCCAGATTACACTAAAGGAACTTGCAGTGGAGCAGCATTGCTCATGGAGTCCCTCAGTCCCAGGAAAAGAGCAGTACCACAGAGCTCTGCTACCTGCCAAATGTCACCCTGAAGGACATATTTGGCCAGTTCAGTGACAGCTGTCCCCACCTGAATATGAGAAGTAGCATGTTCCTCACCAAATATAAATTTATTTTTTCTTGGCACAAAATGTACTGATTTTTCACAAAGTTTTCTGCAGCCTTTCTTACTTGCCTTGGCCTTGGATGCAGCTTGGCATCTTCCCTCTTCTCCAAAACTTCCCAACAAGAAACAAGAGCCTACCCTAACCAATGCAGGCCCTGTAGGGATCCAGCTACAGAGATCATGTCTGCAAAATGTCATATCATTTCTAGTGGTTGTAGAACTTCTCAGTAAGAAACAGTGTAAGTGTCTGGAGGAAACCTTAACTACTGTCTTGTTTTCTAACTCATCATCAACTTAACTCTTTTCCAGAGTTTAGAGAGCAAATGTATATATTTAATCACCATTTAGGTATATTCAGTTGATAATTTCCTGGTATATGATAATTTTGTATATGTTAATGACAGCTGTAGCTTGCATAACGTGCCTGAATTAAGAAAATCCATTTATATATATAGGTACTTTGCATAAATTACACTCCCCAAGATTGGGAATATTGGTCTAATGCAAAAATATCTCACAAGGGAGTTATTTGCATATTTGATTATGCTTTTTTTTTTTTTTGTTAGATAGAGGCTTTCCTTAAGCAATCTGCCTGAATTATTACATTATACCTAATGTGATAAAAATTTGATTACAAAGCTCACATGACATCTGTATCACTAGATGCATTCATGTTAGAGTCAGTGTCTTGATATGTCTTTCAGAAACCCTGGGGACCAGATTATTACAGGTTGCTCCACTCAGCCAGGGACATGTGAACTCCTGCCCTACTAATGCCAAAGAGCAGTTTCCGTGCCAGGGAGACTCCAGTCCCTGCCATGCAATGGGAAGAGGGAAGCAGGACCTGCAGCAAACACGTTCGTATGGAGCTGCACAAGCAAAGCCCAAAGGAAGTCTTGAGAAAAGCACTCAGGCATGGGAAGGATGCACTGGATTTCAGGGGAGGAAGACAGACAGCAGAGCATGCACATGGCCTGGGTTTGGATGGTTGCCTGCTGGGCACCCCAGCAGAATGCATCCTCTGGAGCAGTCAGAACCTGGAGCCCTTCAGGAATAGCCAAATCACCCTCCTGACAGTAACTTTGCAGCCCTTGATAGTGTCTGGGCAACAAAACACAATTGGCTCTTTCATGAAGAATGAAAGAAAACTCCTGTTGGGCTTGACAAAACCTTTTCTTTGCTGATTTTAAATTAAATATTTTGTTACCTGTTTTAGGCTTTATAATCAAAGAGTTTACTTTTTCCTTTTTTCTCCTTTTTTTTTCCTTTCTTTTTTCCACTTTTTTTTTTTCTCTGTATGTAAAACCATGCACCAGTTTTTTACACAAATTTGAAAACATCTGCAGCATTCCGCCACTTCTAGTTTGGTAAATAAAATGTTTGGAATCAATTGCCCAGCCCAAGTTGTAACATGCAGGGAAAAAAAAAATTATTCAGCAATGGCAGGGATATTAACTGCAAGGGTCTTGAAAAAAGGAAAAAAAAAAATCACAATGCTATGATCCTTTGTGAGGGTATTTGCAGATAGTAAAATGCAGATAAGGTTGCAGTGGCACCCGGCTTCAGTTAGCACAGGCAGTGATGGCAGTGAGGATATTGCACACACTTTTGCTTCTACTGGCAGACACTCCTACCCTCTGTGTGTTTGCTCTCCTGTCACAGGTGTTGCATGGCTTTATTGGCTATTACTCGCCCCACAGTGCTGTTTCTTCAGGGATGTTCTTTTAACCAAACTAAGCACAAGCTGGCTATCTTGATACAGATAGTTTTACGTGCCATTGACCCATCTATCCTGCCTCACTACTGGAATCACTGACCTGACTTACTTCTCTCTCCCACGGGTATTTTGACAATTAACAACTTTGAATTTGCAAACATTTTCACCTCCATTTTTTTATCATTTGTGATGGAATTGCATATATATCTGCATGCAAAACCCATCAATACTCTGATCTCTGTGATTACTCAATAACGTGCTTACACCACAGCTATCAAGACCCTAATTTTCTGAAACAGAAGAATTGCTGATGCAAAGCTGAAATAGGAATTTGAAAAACATTCACTTAAGCTGACACAGCGTTTCAATAGCTGTTGACCAGGCTGTTCATGACATATATTTTAACAGCAGTGTTCCTCAGCAAGCAAACTCAACAAGCAAGAGACCTGCACACTCTTCCATTTGAGTAGCAGGAAACTATGCACTCTCATGTTGCAGCACCAGTAAAATCTCTTTGCATTCCCTTACCAAAGTATGAGATCCAGATCCAATAGCACTTACCTCTTCGGGGTACTATGTTGCATTCTTCGAGTCTCCTGATTCCTAAACCCTTCAAATGGCCTGATAGGCAAGGTGTGAGAAGCAGAGCCCTTCTGCCAGCCGAGCCAGTTGTCTGGAAGGACAAAATAGCATTTCTGAGCACCTCAGAAGAAGCAAAACTATGGTATTGACACTTACAGAACTACTCCAGCTTTCCTGTTTTTTGCAAAACTCTTCTGTAGAAAAGGATAAGAGGGAAATATTGAAGAGGAATACAGAAAAATTAAATATTTTAGCTGCTTAACATATATCATTATAATTAATGATTATTTAATATAGTTTTATATCATATTTGCAGTCTGCAGCCTTTGTCAGGAACAACTGTTCATCATACTAATCACTGTACCCCCAAAGCAGGCTAAAGGAGTTGCCATTTGAATGAGACTTGGAGTGCTGATGGGGAAAAGGAGGGCGTAGCAGAAAATGGTGGTGCTATTAATGCTGGAGAAGTTACCACAGTCCATTTAGTATCTGATATTTGAAAAAGTGAATTATATGGGATATGCAGCCATATGCAAACAACATGTTCTGCGTTGCAAACCGCACATCCCAGCACAGTCCTCATGGAATACTCAGCTGCCTTTTACCAGGAGCCACTGAAGGCAGAGTTTGAAAAAGGCATTTCAGTTGCTATTTTTCTTTCTTTTTTGTTTAGTTATTTTTTCATCTGTCATGAGAAAGTACCAGAATGTTTTTATATTGGACAATGATACATATTTCTTCACAGAAAATAAAAGTATTTTTGGTATTTTCTACATATTGTTTGGCTTCAAAGCCCAGCTTCAAGATTCCCAGTTGTTTCAGCTTGTGTAACAACCCTTTCTCATTTCCCTTAACATGCTACTGTCTTCCTTGACAGGGAAATGTTTGGAAAATAAGCAAAAACAATTTTTTTCTTCCCCCATTAAATCATCTGAATGTACAGTACCAAGACTCAGACTTTTGTCAACCCTATTGAATATTAGTCCTTCAGCATATGCTCTCACTGAAGGCAAACACGATATTGCTGACTTCTGGTAACAACAATGTTTGATGCTTCACATAAGGACACTAAAATCTCATTCTGGAGGGCAGGTCCCCAGCCAAAAACACTGGGTGTTCTTCCCAGCACTTACGGCACATATAAATAATTATAGAGAGCTGATGTTTCCAGCTTAATCCAGCATCCCTCAAGAGCCTGTAATTTTATAAAAGGTAAAATTACAAGTGCCAACATAGTATCATTTTTTTAGGCTTTCTCCAGCCACAAAGACTAATTTATGGAATAGAGGTGAGCTACCACAACAGTGCAAGGAGTACTTCTTGGGAACACTCTGTGGCATCTGAATGCCTATCAAAGACACATCTCCTAGACAATGAGGCCACAGAAACACAGTTCTTGTGATTCTGGTAACTAGAAAGGGAAATTTCAGCAGAATTTCAGTGTTCTGTATTTCTGACGATGAAGAATTAAAAAGAGTAACTCTAAAGTGCTAGTGGGTTTTCTTAGTGCCATGAATGTTGTGAAAATTGCGTTACCCCAAAAAATCACTTCACCATAATTTTCTACGCAATTTTGCAGATAATAGAGATTCATATATAATAGAGATTGATATTAACTGCAGGAAATCGCATGCCTTTCATTGCCACACTTCAATGATGTCAGAACAGAAAGAGAAAACAGTATTGTGACATGGAATTTAAAAATGCTGGGTACCAGGTTCACAAATCTGAGGCATATTGTGCACAGTCTGTCAAATTATTTCAGATCTAATGCCTTGCTTCTTTTCATAATGTCCTAGGAATTCTAACCAATTAAAAAAATATAAATTATTCCTCAACAATGAGGTAAGAATCACGGTAGGAGGGTAAAAATCATTATTATGCTATTTGAGCTTAGATATGTGGCCTATGGGAACCTTTTGGATAAAACATTTGATTGAAAAATCACCATAACCAGCTCTTAACCACCTGAGACTGGTCTGTCCATGCTGTGGACAGACACCCAGTACAGACATGAGGCAAACGGGAGTCAAGTATGACACCATTTCAAGTACAGTACAAAAGCTGCCTTGCCTCCAGAGTCACCTCCTGAAAGAAGAGGCACAATGGAGAAGGGGGCTCATAGGGGCGAATCAAGGAGGAGTACAGGGGGCCTTTGGTACAAGCCAGGTCAGACTCAGGTGCAAGGAGGAACTTGGCTGATGAGCAAGTGAAGGGGGGGTGATTGCCCTTGGACTGGTGGAGAGGATGGCAGAGATCATCAGACCCAGTAGGAAAAGGACACCAGAGAGGGTATGAGTGCTGCAGAGCATGGCCCAAAACTTAACCCAGCTAAATGTTCAGACTTTATCCTGAGTTGTGGTATAGTGACTGCTGTAATGAAGTGCTAGGGATTTCAGACCATTTCCAGTGTAACTCCACATGACTGAATCCAAGAGGAGTTTACCTTGGACTGATTTTTTAAAAACAAAATAACGAATAGTGTTCACTCATTAAGAGAATAGTAATAAACCTGAACTCCTGCAGAACACCTTGGTTAGATAAACCAAACAATAATCAAACATCTTAAACCACCCACCCCAGTGTGCACAGCCTTTAATTTAACCCATCGAGACTGACTGAATTTCTGCTTATGCCCTTGCCAAGAGACTGGAAACTGGTTGCTGCAAGAAAAGCAATTAGTAAGATGATATAAAATCCAGCCTTTCATTTCCTGGAGAGTAATGCAGACTAACGCAGAGTGGAAAAAAATACAGGTGGAATAATTCTGTTGTCACTCACAGCAAAAATAAAAAAACAACACAATAAAAAATGCTATTTAGAGGAAAATCAGAAGAAAATCCTGCACTTCCTCCCACACTAAAGTAAGCCAACAGCAATAAACATAAAACTTATAAACACTTCACTGCATCTTTTGGATGCCACCCCTGTCTCCTCCTTATCAGTAACTGGTTTGACACTGGCAATTAGAATTTTCCATGAACTGTCTACAGATTCAGGCAGTTCTTTTGTCCTCAACTCTGCAGTCCTCCCTGCTTGTTCATTTACACTGAGGGAATCCTATAGTCTCTTTTCTCATTCCTTCTGCAGTGAGTTATTCTTTTTATTCTGGAAAGGAAAACCTGTCAGGACGAGTACAAAATAGAGAGAAGTTAGGTGACAAATCATAAGGAATATAGGGTAAGGGAAAGCTAAAATATTTTGAAGTATGTTAAACACTTAGCAGCCCACTGCCAGCCACTTAAAAAATGAACAACAAACAAACAAACAGAAAAATAAAACAATAAACCAACAGATTACTCGGTTGCTTAAAAGACATTTTAAACTCTAACATGAATTGAATACAACTTATTTTCACCTTATCCAGAGCAAACAAGTTTATGATCCCCAGGGTAGATCAGTTATAAATAAACCAGCTTCAACACTTGCTCACCAAAAACTGCAGAAATCATCACGTTGCAAGCAAAAATCCTCTAAGTATTATCAATTAAGCAAAGAAACTCAGAAAAGTAAGAAGATCACTGGGTCACAGAAGAAGTGGGGTTATTTTTGAAAAACTGAGGTTTCTCAAGGATGTTTCACAGGAAGATTTTTTTAGACTGAAAGGGAAGTAATGCCAGAAGAACTAATCATTCAGCAGTGTAGGCTAGCAGGTAAGCTGGCTCTTTCTGTACAGAAGAAAGCTTCCATTTACAGTCTGATGATGTGCCATAAAACGATGTTCTTGTTTTTCAGCCAACCTTTCTCCCAAGATAATGATGTACCAAACTGGAGACATCATGTTAACTTTTCTGAGGCTACTGTTCCTGTGAGATCAAGATCAGAGTGCCACTTGAAAATATTTCTGAAGATTAAAGTGAAAATAAAAAATTCTGAGGGTTGTTGCATGAAGGCCTTGTCGCCTTTGTAAACTCATGGCTCAGGCCTATTGCTTTGGCTAAGAAGAGAAGGACTGTGGGAAAGAGACACAGCTGAATTAGTGGTACAAAAATGTGCTGCGTGACCATTGCGTGCTCACATCATGGTGTATGGTGGTTGGTTGAATTATGTTTGTTATGCTTTAAAACTATGTAAACTGATTAACTGGCTAAGTGCTTAAAAATGCAATAAAGGGCTGTCCTTTGTACCTGCCTGGGAACTCGACATCTCTCATTGTCACAACAGAGAGTGACCAGAGTGTCCTGACCAATTTGAATTATTTTATTGAAAAGAGCCTGGAAATATGAACAGGGAAAAATGAGATTGCTTTCCTTGGAAAGGAATGGTATCAAAGGGATCTCAGAGAAAATAATTACAGACTTAAAATTAATCACTACTTAGATGTTTCTAGGTATATTTGAGCTAACAATCACAGTAAAGAGCACAGTGCTAACTATTTTCAATAGACAGAAAGGAAGCAAAGATTTTATTCATTTAATTCATCATTTATAGCTTGCTTCAGAGATTCCACAAAGAAAGGTGTTCTGGCCATCCATGCTGATATTGAGAAGAGCAGCCCCTGCATGCCCTCTGTTACTGACTTTCCAACCCAGTATATCCTGCAACAACTTTTGGCCTCAGCAGAAAGTAAGAATTGGGAGTCTTAGGTCTGGCTTGTTAGTTTCTCTCTACTCACAAATTGTGGGTGTGTTTTATTCAACTTCACTACTGGTGCCACAAAAACCTTGTCCTTGCTCTCATCAGCTGTTGTGTGTACAAAGCTGAACACCTCTAACACTGCTGCAGTGACTTGGCCAAACCCTAGCAAAGCTCAGTGTGTCAGAACAGGAAAAAATAGTAACAAGAAAATAAAACAGTCTCCTCCAGAACAGGAGAGGCAGGACTTGGACTCTTCTGCAGTGTCCAGCCCAGGGACTCGGTAGGTGCTCAGGGACACAGAGGTGGCAGAGCTGTTCCGTCCCAGGAGCTGAAGCAATGACAAACAGTCCCCTATACACCTTTCCTGTGGCATTTTCCATTGAGACAGCAGTCATGGAACTTCCACTGGTTGATTCTTCTTCTTAGGTGTAAGTCTAAAAGCAGAGGGGGCAGGGACTAAGGGGGTGAACAGGCAGGCAGAGCAGGTTTCCAAACCCTCCTGTACTTCACAGGGAAGTGTCTCCTGTCACTGGTGTTCGTGTGCTTTTTTTCATGTCCCTTTTCAACAGCTTTTTGCCAAACCAGCCTGTCAGCCCTCTCGTGTCTAACTTGTCTCAGATCTTTCACTTTTTGAAACAGGATGACAGAAAAGTAATAAAAATGCAGAGCCAGAAGGGACGTTAAATCCTATCCTGTCTGTCCTTCTGTAAGAGTAAATTGCAACCAAGCCACCTAAGAGAAATGCTTTTTTGCTGTGATTTCTCTGCACACCTTGTTCTAGTGCACTGTTTCTTGGTAGGAGGAATCTTTTTCTTAACAATTCTTTTATTCCCTGGATAAGCTCACTTTTGTCTTGTACTATCCCACCAGAATTAGTCATTCTTTTCTTCTATAATAAACTTTGATAAATCAGAAAACAAAACAAGGTCTTGCAGGTTTGTTCATTCAGCTTTTCTCCAGAGACAGCTTTTCCTACCACATGTTTTTTCTAAGACTGTCTCTATTTGGCCATATTTTTCTTTGAGTGTACTCCTCAAAATTCAGGAAACTTTTTGAAATAAGTCTTCTCTATTTCCAAGATGATATTATGTGAGCTGCTCCGTACATACTTTTCTGCCAAACTCCTGTCAATAACTCAAGTTATTCCCAGTTCTATACCTGAAAAGTTAATTTTTGTCATTTGCAACTGCCCTCTCTGAATTTCACCTTCTTCATGTCTTCTCTCCAGTTTATGAAGCTATGTAATCTAGCTCTGTTCCCTGTTCTTCATTATGACTATTACTTTGGTGTCACCTTGCAAGTCACTCTCTGGACATAAACCAGGACAAATAACCTGTGGTGCCCATTTGAATTCTTGAATTCGTAGACACCTTTCTTCAAGTATTTTCCCTGTTAAGTTCTGAATGAACTAACTTCATACTGCACCTATATTTCAAGTCCCTCTTTGTTACAATGTCATATGAGACAGTATGCAGAACTCTCCAGTGCCCATCTAGTACTGTAACACTGGTGGGAAGTGAACAATCTGTGTTAGCTTCCATCTTTAGTTTATTGGCCCAGAAGTTCTCCTGAAATGATTGAAAAGTACTGGAACAAATATTATACTGCATACTGAAAGCAAGCAGACTGACTTTCATCTTTCTGTTAATGATAATCTTTGACATGTCTTCATCCCTTGAACACAGCCTCAAAGACTTTCCTATGCATTTTTTTTCTCCAGTTTTTCAAAATAAAAAATTAGTATCCCAAGAGCTGACTTACATGGAGAAAAATGGACTCTCACATTCCAATAAATACATAGCAAAAATTGTATTATATTACTCTGTAATGCGACAGTTAAAGGTGCTACGCACAAATTACGAGTCAGATTTGAGTTTATGAATTCTACGCCTAAACCAGCAATGCAATAACATGTACAGTGGGTGTGCTGGAAAGAAGCTACAGAACAAACAAAAATCAGTTTCCAGAAAAGATCCTAATTTCTGTGAACCACCACAGCCAATGAAGCTTTCAGAGGAAACATACAGAGTTTGATAGAAAGGAATTTCCTTCAAGCAGAGTAAAAATCATTAGGAATTAGTGGTTTCATTAGAAAAGGGGGATTCAGAAAAATAGAGGAAGATGACTACTGAACAGGAAAACAATGTTAGGGAAAAAGAAAACAAAAACAAACCAGAGAAGAATTGGAAGAACGTCGCATCCAAGGTATCTGTAGAGAAGAGTGCCCACAGCTGCTCAACACCAGTGACACTGTCTGGGCTCTGCAAAGTCCAAGCTGCAAAGTTAACACATACTTTAAAAATATTAATGGCATCTGAACCAGGCAAAGATAGCAAGTTCATGGGGGTTTGTGTCATATAGAGCATTCAACCTTTTATCTCTTTTGAAACAACACTGATACATCAGCTCCATTTCTTCCCATTTTCTACAACATGATGACATCTATCTAGCTCCTATAGCTTACTCTCTTCAGGCTCTTAGTTAAGGATGTACAGCAGATCAAACCTCCTCCGCGGGCCTTCAGTTCTTCTGTGTTTGACACATAGACATATATGATTTTGGATAAACAGTCAGACCTCTTCCTCCTTACTGAATGCATAGTGAATACATAAACTGTGGGCTAGCTTAATTACAATAAACTGAAACAACCATTACTGGTTTAAGGTTTTTTTAATGATTCAGACAAATGCGGTGGTACTTGTTATCTAGTAACTAATTAAAAGTTTATACTTTCATTCTAAGAGATGGTGATGTACACCAGGTCACATTTAGTCTGCAGTTGCCCCACAATATAAAAAGTGTGTCTGATATCTTCAAGCTCATCAAAGCAGCACTTTTAGAGCAAGAAACACTTCAGTACTATTACAGAGTACTTGTACTAAAGTTCAGGGACATACATGACCCAAATCAGTTTTCTTCATGAAGAGCTTGTTCCATGAGAAAAAGTCAAATAAGGTGGAAAAAAGGGATAAGGCAACAGAAGCAACTAATACAGGACTCCTCCTAGCTGAGCAAATGCAGGAAACTCCACGATTTTCTGTGGATAGAATTAAGTTAAAGTAAATTATTATGTTGGTATACAATGAGATGAAGGATGGCAGAACTGCCATTTGTACAATGCAACATAGATGAAAACTCTTTCCATAATGTGGGAAGAGGCAGGATAGACAAGGAAATCATACAGCTATTTGCATGGTGCACATGTGGTTAACCGACAGACACGTGACTGCAGAACATTTATATACATTAATGTGTATATGTGTGTGTGTGTGTTAGAAATATGTATATATGTGTATATATTTGTACTACTCCATTTCCTTTAAAGAGATGATTCTTCATTTAAAATATTACATGCACAGCAGTAAGAAAACAGCATGTGCATTATCCTGAAAGTGAAGTAATTCAAGATCTTCACTGTCCTTTCTTGGTTTGGAAGAGTCTCTTTACTAGTGACCATGCTGGACCTGTGGCACGCTGAGAAGGTGATGCCTCTTCCTATGAAAATCCCCTACAGCCTTCCGCACTTTTGCAGTCTGCCTGTTTATCTTCTACTGAAATTTCTAATCTGCACAGCACCATAGTAACTACTCAAGGACAGTTTAAGAAGTGCAAATGGTACTAGCTTCAGGGGTCAACAGACTTCACACTTGGGACCAAGCACGTACTGAAATCTGCAAGAAGGTAAATAAGCAAACTCGAGTTCTGACACTACAGTGCACCTCAGCTCTGCTGGAAGGCTACAGGATAAATCCTGTGGTAAAGCCACACGCAGAGATATCAGCCTTTTAACTTAGGAGGGAAGTTTTGAGGGGCACCTTTCAGATCCTGTTCTGCAGATCTTACTCCCTGTCTCATCTTCCCTGCTGAAAGCCTGTGAGTGCTCAGGCAGCAGAAGCAAGAACTAAGGCAGAGTTACCTCCTGCTGTTAAGCTGATCTCAAAAGACTTTTCTCCCCTTCTCTTTGTCTCCAAAACAATTTCTGAGCTTCAACAGATATTCCAGATGAGCAGGGATTTCTCAGGACAATAACCTGCAGTAAGGCAGGCTGCAGGAATTGTAGCTGTGCTGCCCTAAAGCTGTAAACTCTGTAAATGAACCTAGTGAGGAGCTCAGTGGGGGGCTACTGTAACCTACTGTAATCTACAGTAACTGAAAGCACAAGGTAAAACATCCTGCAAATTACAGGTCTGGAAAAGTGGATTCAGAACATAAGCAAGAGACAAGAACCTGGAGTGTTCACCCTTTTTCTCCATAGGTTTGGAAAGTAGAGCATATACTAACGTGAGCAGACAGGTTCCCATACACCTGCATAATTCTTGAAGAATTTCACATAATTCCAGAGGAGGCTGAGGAGATCTGAGTGTATTCTAACTACCCAGATTATCCCTAGAAGCTGAGTGCATTCAGCACCTGAGAGGTTAGTTCTCCTTTCTTCTCCCTAGGGATGCAGTCAGTCCTTGAGTTTGCAGTTTCTCAATTGGTGTTTTAATAAACAGCATAGAGAGGCATCCCACCAAAGCACTTTCTTTTTTCTTAGACATAGCTGTGCTAGATTGTTGGGGTTTTAGGAGTTGTCCTTTTGTTTTTCTTGTAAAGAATTTTTCCCATACTTTGTTGCTAAGGAACAAATTGCTGGGTACTTAAGCGAGATAAAAGACCAGGCCAGAGCGGGAGGAGCTGGCTGCCCTCTCTTTGCATGGGGTTTTCGCCTGTTGGGCAAGATTCCACCAGATTTGAACTGGCAAAAAGGGACTGGGTACAGGCCTTGGCTGTCTTTTTCTCCCAGCATTTGGAGGAGAGAGAAGGTGCTCTCGTGGTGGAGGGAATTTGTCACCATTGCGGACTCCTGTCCTCTCCTGCCTTCCTGCTACTGTGAGTGGAGCTTGCTCGCTGGAGCGACTGCTGCACTGGGACCCTGTTTTAACACTGTACCTCACCAAAAAGGGACTTTTCTCACCATCTGCTTGCGTGCCTCAGGGAACTCCGGGATCCCAAGCC